>JAODAL010060089.1:0-21077 GCA_025379985.1 Phyllomedusa bahiana | reverse complement strand
CTCCCCCCCAATATGGCAGCTTTCCCCCCCTGCCCTACACCCCTATGGCAGCTTTCCCCCTCATCCCCACACCACCTTTGAGGTTCTCCCCTCCTGCCCCTTCACCCCCCCCTTTGTGCAGCTTCTCCCCTCCCCCTGCCCCTCCACCACCATATGGGGCCAGCCCCCCCTCCTTCCCCACCCCCAAAACATTTTGAGCATTTTCCCCCCCTTTCCTGCCCCTACACCCCCCCATTGTGCAGTTTCCCTCCCTCCCCCTCCTTTAAATTAACCCTCCCTCCAAAAAAATTTGAGCGCTTCCCCCCTCCCTGCCCCAAACCCCCCCACCATAGGGCAGTTCTCCCCTCCTGCCCCTACACCACCATATGGGCAGTTTCCCCCCCTCCTGCCCCTAAACCCCACCTATGGCAGTTCTCCCCCCCGCCCTACCCCCAATGGAGCTGCTTTCCCCTCCTGCCCTACCCCACCTATGGAGCTTTTTCCCTCCCCCCCCCTACAACCCCTTATTTGCAATTTACCCCCCCTCCCCCTTTTAACACCACCATATGGAGCTTTCCCCTCCCCCCCCCCTCACCAAAATTGGAAGCGTTTCCCCCTCCCTTGCCCCCTACAACCCCATTTAAAAATTCTCCCTTTCCTGCCATCCCCCACCTTTGGCGTTTTCCTTCCCCTTCCCCTTTTGGCCCTTTTTCCCCCCCAAAACCACCATTTGGGAGCTTTCTTTCCCTCCCTGCCCCTCCCCCACCATTGGCAGCTTCTCCCCCCCCCTACACCATATGTGCAGCTTCTCCCCTCCCTCCTGCCCCACTCCCCCCCATATGGCAAGCCCCCCTCCCCTCCTCCCCTACCCACCATAGTGAAGCTTTCCCCTTTCCCTGCCCCCCCTACAAAACCCCCCCCTTAAAAACCCAATTAACTCTCTCCCTCCTCCCCCCCCTCCCCACCCCATTTTGTGCGTTTCCCCCTCCCTCCTGCCCCACCCACCATAGGAGCTTTTCCCCCCCCCCTTTGCCCTACCCCCATATGAGAGTTCTCCCCTTCCTCCCCCAACACCACCCTATGGGCTTCCCCCCCTCCCCCAAACCCCTCCATTGGCGCTTATCCCCTTTTCCCCTCGGGGCCCCTCCACCAAAAAATATGGCGCTTCTCCCCCCCCTTTGCCCTTACACCACCTTTATGGCGTTTTTCCCCCTCCCCCTGCCCCTACCCCCCAATGGCGTTTTCTCCCTTGCCCTACCCCCAAATTGACAGCTTTCCCCCTCCCTGCCCCTCCCAACCCATTGGCAGCTTCTCCCTCCTCCCCCAACACCACCATATGAGAGTTTCCCCTTTTCCTGCCCCTACAAAACCTTTTGGCAGCTTTCCCCCCCTCCTGCCCCTACCCCCACCATAGGCAGCTTTCCCCTCCCCTGCCCCTACACCCCTATGGCTGTTCTCCCCTCCTGCCCCTAACCCACCAAAAGTGCAGCTTCTCCCCTCCCCTCCCCCCCACCCCTTGAGCAGCTTCTCCCCTCCCCCCTGGCCCCTACCACCACCTATGGGTTTTTCCCCCCCATGCCCCCACCACCCATATGGCAGCCCCCCTTCCTCCCTTTTCCCCCTTGGGCCCTCCTCCCCCCACACCTTAGGGCAGTTTTTTCCCCCCTCCTGCCCCTACACCACCATATGTGCAGCTTCTCCCCCCCTCCCCCTTTGGGGCCCCCCCCCTACCCTACCCCCCATATGTGAGCTTCCCCCCCCCCTCCTTCCCCCTTTTAACCAAATATGGCGCTTTCCCCCCCTCCTTCCTTACCCAAACCACCTTATGTGGGCACTTCTCCCCCCTTTCCGGGGCCCCACCCCCACCCCATATGAAGCGTTTTCCCCCCCTCCTGCCCCCTACACCCCTTTGGGCGCTTCTCCCCCCTCCCCCCTACCCCCCCATATGGCAGTTTCCCCTCCTCCCCCCCTACACCACCATATAGCGGTTTTCTCCCCTAACCCCTGCCCTACCCACCCTTTGTGCAGCTTCCCCCCCCTTTTTTCCCCCTCACCCACCTTTGGGGCTTCTCCCCCCTTTCCGGGGCCCCCCTCACCCCCATTGAAAGCTTTCCCACCCCCTGTTTTACACCATTGGCGTTTCCCCCCCTGCCCCTACACCCCATATGGCAGCTTCTCCCCCCCCCTCCCCCACCCCCCCATGAGAGCTTTTCCCTCCTCCCCCTTAACCCCCATTAGGCAGCTTCTCCCTCCTCTGCCCCTACACCCAAAAACCATATGTGCAGTTTTTTCCCCTCCTCCCTACACCACCATTTTTGGGCAGTTTTTCCCCCTCTGCCCTAACCCCCCAAATATGGCAGCTTCTTCCCCCCCCCCCCCTTTTGGCCCCCCTCCCCACCCCCATTGGATTTTTTTCCCCCCCGCCCTAACCACCATAGTGAAAGTTCTCCCCTCCTCCCTACCCCCCCTATGGCGTTTCTCCCCTCCCTCCTGCCCCTCCCCCCACCTTATGTGCAGCTTCTCCCCCCCTCCTGCCCCACACCCCCAAATGAGCAGCTTCCCCCCTTTTCCCCTCCCCCTTGGGCCCCCTTTCCCCCCCCACCCCCATATGAGCGTTTCCCTCCCTCCCCCCCCAACCCACCATATGGCGGCTTCTCCCCTCTGCCCCTACACCACCTTATGGGCAGTTTCCCCTTCTCCCCCCCTTGGGGCCCCCTTTCCCCCAAAACCAATTGCAGTTCCCCCTCCTGCCCCTTACCCCCCTTTCCCCTTTTTAAAATTTACGGTTTTTCCCTCCTGGCCCTAAAACCCCCCATATGGCAGTTCCCCCCCTCCTTGCCCTAAAACCAACCATATAGCGCTTTCCCCCCCCCTTTGCCCTTACACACCTTATGGCGTTTCCCCCTCCTCCCCCTAACCCCCCAAGGGGGAAAAGCTTCTCCCCTCCTGCCCTACACACCTTTGGGGCAGCTTCTCCCCCTCCCTTCCCCTAACCACCTTTTGGCAGTTCTCCCCTCCTTGCCCTTACCCCCCAAAATTGTGCGCTTCCCCTCCTCCTGCCCTCACCCAACCTATTGCCTTTCCCCTCCTTCCCACACCCCCCCATATTGAAATGCTTTTCCCCCCTACCCCTTTCAGCCCCCTAGCCCACAAATAGGCGTTTTCCCCCTTCCCCTCCTCCTCCCCTTACCTCCCCTCCCCCTTTTCCCCTTTGGCAGTTTTTCTCCCCCTCCTCCTCCCCCTTTTACACCACCATATGTGCAGCTTCTCCCCTCCCACCTGCCCCTACCCCACCATATGTGAAAGTTCTCCCCCCCCTTGCCCCTAACCACCATTTTGGAGCTTCTCCCCCTCCTGCCCTACACCACCATATGGCAGTTCTCCCCTCCCCCCCCCCTTGGGGGCCCCTTCCCCCTCCACCATATGGAAGCTTCCTTTCCAGCCCCTTACAACCACATATGGGCGTTTCCCCCCCCTTCCCCCTTACCCCAACATATGAGCAGCTTCTCCCCCCCTCCCCCTTTTAACCCCCCTATGGGAGTTCTCCCCCCTCTGCCCCTAAAACCACCTTTTTGGGGGCCTTTCCCCCCTCCGCCCCTACCCACCTTTTGGGGCGTTTCCCCCCTTCCCTGCCCTAACCACATATGGGCAGCTCCCCCCCCCTGCCCCTAACCACCTATGGCAGCTTCCTCCCCCCCTCCCCCTACCCCCACCTTAGGCGTTCTCCCTCCTCCCCCTCACCACCATTGACAGTTTCCCCCTCCTTTTTGCCTTCCCCAAAATTGGCAGTTCCTCCCTCCTGCCCCTACACCACCATATGTGCAGCTTCTCCCCTCCTGCCCTACCCACCAAAATGGCGTTTTTCTCCCCTCCGGCCCCTACACAACCATTTAGCGCTTCTCCTCCTGCCCCTACACCACCATATGAGCAGCTTCTCCCCCTCCTGCCTAACCACATATGGAAGTTCTCCCTCCTGCCTACACCACCTAGGCGGGTTCCCCTCTCCTGCCCTACACCACCATATGAGCAGCTTCTCCCCTCCTGCCCTACACCACCCTTGTGCAGCTTCTCCCCTCCTGCCCCTACACCACCATATGAGCAGCTTCTTCCCCTCCTATGCCTTCCTCTCCACAACATATGAGAAAGTTCTCCCCTCCTGCCCTAAAACCCCCCATATGTGCAGCTTCTCCCCTCCTCCTGCCCCAAAACCACCATATGTGCAGGCTTTCCCCCTCCTCCTTTGCCCTTACCACCATATGTGCAGCTTTTTCCCCTCCTTCTGCCCTACCCACCCATATGAGCAGCTTCTCCCCTCCTGCCTCTACACCACCATATGATGAGCTTTCTCCCCATCCTGGCCCCTTATCACCACCATATGTCCCAGCTTTCCCCTCCTTGCCCCTACCCCACCATTTTTGCAGCTTCTCCCTTCCCATGGCCCCTTACCCCTCCATATGTGCATGTTCTCCCCTTCCTCCTGCCCCTACACCAACCATATGGCAAGCTTTCTCCCTCCTGCCCTACACCCACCATATGTGCAGCTTCTCCCCTCCTCCCCACTACACCCACCCATATGTGAGCTTCTCCCTTGGCCTCCACTCCACCCCCATATATGAGCGCTTTTCCTCCCCCCTCCCTTTAGCCCCTACACAACACACCATATGAGCAGCTTCTCCCCTCCCTCCTGCCCATTACCCATTCCCCACCCTTTGTGCAGCTTTCCCCTCCTCCTTTGCGCCCTTACAACTTTCACCCAAATTATGCAGCTTCCTCCCCATCTGCCCCTTGACACCCTTAACCATTACCACTCTCCCCTCCTTGTACCCCCCAATGTGAGTTTTCTCCTCTCCTCCCCCTTACACCCCCATAGGGAGCTGCTTCTCCAATTTCCTGCCCCTACACCACCATATGTGCAGCTTCTCCTCTCCCCTACACCCAATTGCGCTTTTCCCCCCTTGCCCTACACCCCATATGTGCAGCTTCTCCCCTCCTGCCCTAACCCACCATATGAGCAGCTTCTCCCCTCTGCCCCTTACACCCATATGGCAGCTTCTACCCTCCTCCTGCCCCTTACCCACCATATGTGCATGTTTTTCCCTTCCTCCTGCCCCTACACCACCATATGAGCACCCCTTTCCCCTCCATCCGGCCCCTCACACCCCACCATATGGACGGCTTTTTCCCCTCCGGGCCCCTACACCCCCAACATATGAGCAGCTTTCTCCCCCCCTTGCCCTTACACCCAACCCATATTTTGGCACCCTTCTCCCTCCCTCCTTTGACCCCTTTACACCCCAAAATATAAAGCAGCTTTCTTTCCCCTTTTCCCTTTCCTTTGGAGCCCCTTCAAACCATATGTGCAGCTTCTCCCCTCCCTGCCCCTTTTACACCCCCATATGAGGCGCCTTTCCCCCCTTTCCTGCCCTTACACCCACCTTTTTGAGCAGTTCTCCCCCTCCCTTGCCCCTTAAACCCACTTTATGGTGCAGCTTTTCCCTCCTCTCCCCTTTACCCACCCACCATTTGAGCGCTTTTCCCACCTCCCTCCCATTTCGCCCCCTCCACCCCCACCATATGTTCAGCTTCTCCCCTTCTGCCCCTACACCCTCAATTTAGAGGTTTTTCTCCCCTTCCCTGGGCCCCTAACACCCCCACATATGAGCAGCTTTCCCTTCCATTCCCTTGGGGCCCCCCTTACCAACCCATATGAGCAGCTTCTCCCCACCCTCCTGCCCTTCTCCCACCATATGGCAGCTTCTCCCCTTGCCCCCCCCAATAAGCTTTTCTTTTCCCCCTGCCCCCCCTTCCTTTCAAAACCCCTATGTAAATTTCCCTTTTTTCCCCCCTGCCCTACCCCATTTGATTTTTCCCCTCCCTCCTTCCCCCTACCCCCAAAAATGGCGTTCCCCTCCTCCCCCTACACCCATATGAGCGTTTCCCCCCCTCCCCTCCCCCTAACCCCCTATGGCGCTTCTTTTCCCCTTTCCCCCCCTTTAACCAATATGGAGTTTTCTCCCCCCCTCCCCCTACACCAATTGAGGTTTCCCTTTCCCGCCCTACCCCCATTGGAAAGCTTCTCCCCCCCCTGGCCACCCCCCCACCAATGGCAGTTTTTTTCCCCTTGGGGCCCCCTACCAACAAAATATGTGGGTTCTCCTCCCCCTGCCCTAAACCCCCTATGGGCCCCCTTTAAAACCCCAATTTTTCCCCTTGCCCCTACAAATATGGCAGTTTCCCCCTCCTGCCCCCTTACCAAAAACCTTATGAAAACACTTTTTTTTCCTCCCTTGGCCCCTTACCACCCAAACATATGTGAGCTTTCCCCCCCTTTTCCCCTCCTTTTCCCCCTTTACACCAACCCTTTTGTTGCGGGGCCCCCCTCCTTCCCCCTACAACTTTTTGGGGGGCAGCCCTCCTTTTTTCTCCCCTTGGGCCTTCCCTTTTTTTTTGTTTGTTGGAGGATTTTTGGGGGGGCCAAAAAGGGGGGGGTGGTTGGGGGGGGGGGGGAGGGGAGAAAAGTGGGGGTAAAAAACATTAATTTTTGGGGTTTTTTTTTTTTTTTTTTAGAGGGGTGGGGGGGGAAAAAAAATTTTTTCCTATTGGGGGGTTTTAAAACCAAGGGGGAAAGATAATTTTCTTTTTTTTACCAAAAAAAAAAATTTTTTTTTATTTTTTTTACAAAAAAAAATTTCCAAATTTTTTCAAAAAAAATTTTTTCCATATTTTTTTTTTTATAAAACAAAAAAAAAAATTGTTTTTTTTTTTTTTTTTTTTACCCCCAAAAAAAAACCCCTTTTTGGTTTTTTTTTTTTTTTTTGGGGTTTTTTTTAAGGTGGGGGGGGGGTGTTTGTTTGGTTGGGGTGGGGGGGGGGGGGGGGGGGGGGGGGTTGGGGGGGGGGGTTTTGGTGGGGGCAGGAGGGGGAGAAAGTGCCCATATGGTTGGGTTTTTGGGGGGAGGAGGGAGGGGGAGGGGAGAAAAGGCCTTGGGTTTTGGTTTTTGGGGAGGGGGGGGGAAAAGAAGTGCATTATGGGGTTTGAGGGGGGAGGGGGAAAGAGTGCATATGGTGGGTTTGGGGGGGCCCAGGGGGAGAAGTGCCTTTTTGGGGTTAGGGGCAGGGGGGAGGGGAGAAGGGGTTCCATATGGGGTGTGGGGGCGGGGGAGGGAGAAGCGTCTTTATGGTGGGTAGGGGCAGGAGGGGGGGGAAGGGGGCACTTTGGTGGTGTTGGGGGCAGGAGGGGGGAGAAGCTGCTCATATGGTGGTGTAGGGGCAGGAGGGGGGGAGGAAGATGCACGTTGGGTGTTGTAGGGGCAGGAGGGGGGGAGAAGCTGCTCATTGGGTGGGTGGGGGAGGAGGGGAGAAGTGTCAAATTGGTGGGGGGGAGGGAGGGGGGAGAGTAATATTTTTTGGTGTAGGGGCGGAGGGGGAGAAGCTGCATATGGGGTGTAGGGGGGGAGGAGGGGGAAGTGCTCTATGGGGGTGTGGGGGGGTGGGGGGGGGAGAAGTGCATTTGGTGGTTTGTAGGGGAGGAGGGGGGGAAAAAGGCTGCACATATGGTGGTGTAGGGGGGGAGGGGAGAGCCCCCAATAGGGGTGGTTTTAGGGGAGGAGGAGGGGAGAGTGCCATATGGGGGTGTGGGGGGGGGGGGGGAGAATGCCTAGGGTTTTGGGGGGGGGCAGGAGGGGGGGGCTGCCATAGGTGGGTAGGGGCAGGGGGGGAGGGGAAAAGCTGCCTTTTAGGTGGTTGAGGGAAGGAGGGGAGAGTTCCTTTGGTGGTGTAGGGGCAGGAGGGGGGGAGAAGCTGCTCATATGGTGGGTAGGGGGGGAGGGGAGAAGCTGCATTTTTTGTCGGAAAAGGGGATTTTATGGTGGTTAGGGGAGGAGGGGGAAGCTCCCCCCATATTGGTGGTTTTGGGGGCGGGGGGGGAAAGGGGGCCCATATGGTGGGTGGGGGGAGGAGGAGGGGAAAAAATGCCATATGGTGGTTTTAGGGGGGGGAGGAGGGGGGGAAGTTGCTATTTGGTGGTGTAGGGGGGGAGGGGAGAAGTTTTGCCATATGGTGGTCTTTTTTTAGGGGCAGGAGGGGGGGGGAGAAGCTGCACATATGGTGGTGTAGGGGCAGGAGGGGAGGGGAGAAGCTGCAATTGGTGGTGTGTTAGGGGAGGAGGGGGGGAAAAAAGTGCATTATGGGGTTTGGGGGGAGGAGGGGGGGAGAAGTGATTGGTGGGTAGGGGGGAGGAGGGGAGAAGTGCCATTGGGGTGTAGGGGGCAGGCGGGAGGGGAGAAGCTGCAAATATGGTGGTGTGGGGGGAGGGGGGGGGGGGTTTGGGGGGAGGGGAAAGTGTTTTTTGGGGTGGGGGGGGAGGGGGGAAAAGCTGTTTAATTGGTTTTGGTGGGGGGGCAGGGGGGGGGGGAAAGGGGAAAGTGATATGGGGGTTTGTGGGGGAGGAGGGGGGGAAGCTGATATGGTGGTTGGGGAGGGGGGGGGGAGAAGTGCTTTGGGTGGTGTGGGGAGGAGGGGAAAAAAGCTGATAGGTGGTGTAGGGGAAGGGGAGGGGAGGAAAAGTGCCATATGGGGGTTTGTGGGGGGGGGGAGGGGGGAAAATGGGAAAATAGGTGGTTTGTAGGGGAGGAGGGGAGAAGTGAATATGGTGTGTGGGAGGGGAGGGGAAAAAGTTGCCTTTGGTGGTGTGGGGGAGGGGGGGAGAAGTGCCAATGGTGGTGTTGGGGCGGGGAGGGGAGAAGTGCAAAGGGGGTTTTGTAGGGGAGGAGGGGAAAAGGAAATATGGGGGTTTTTAGGGGGGGGGAGAAGTGTTTTATGGTGGTGTAGGGGGGGGGAGGGGAGAAGTGTTTATGGTGGTGTAGGGGAAAAAAAAAAAAAAAAAAAAAAAAAAAAAAAAAAAATAAATTAAAAAAAAAAAAAAAAAAAAAAAAAAAAACAAAAAAAAAAAAAAAAAAAAATAAAATAAAAATTTTTTTTTTTTTTTTTTTTTTTTTTTTTTTTTTTTTATTTTTTTTTTTTTTTTTTTTTTTTTTTTTTTTTTTTTTTTTTTTTTTGGTTTTGGTGGGGGGTGGGGGGGCCCTTTGGGGGAGGGGGGGGGGGGGAGCTGCAACAGGTGGTTTTAGGGGCAAGGAGGGGAGGAAGCTGAATTTTGGGGGTTTTGGGGGGGGCAGGAGGGGGGGGAGAAGCTGCTCATATGGTGGTGTAGGGGCGGGAGGGGAGAAGCTGCACATAGGGTGGTGTAGGGGCAGGAGGAGGGAAGCTGCTTTTGGTGGTTGTAGGGGGGGGGGGGAAGAAGTGCCCTATGGTGGTGTGCGGGGGGGAGGGGGAGGGGGGGGGAAAGTGCCATTGGGGTTTGTGGGGGAGGGGGGGGAGAAGCTGTTTTTTGGGGGGAAGGGGGGGGCGATAGGGGGTTGGGGAGGGGGGGAAAGTCCCAATATGGTGGTTTTGGGCAGGGGGGGAGCTGCTTTTGGGTGGTGTCAGGGGGGGGAAAAAACCCAAGGGGGGAGGGAGGGGGGGGGAAAGCTGCCAAGGGGGGAGGGGAAGGGGATTCCATATGGGGGTTTTGTAGGGGGCGGAGGGAGGGGGGGAAGTGTCATATGGTGGTGGGGGGGGGGGGGGCCTAAAAGGGGGAGGGGGGGGGGGGGAAAGTGCCATATGGTGGTGTGGGGGGGAGGAGGGGGGGGGGGGGAAAAAGTGGCATATGGGGGGTGTAGGGGAGGAGGGGGAAACTGCATTTGGTGGTGTAGGGGCGGAGGGGGGGGAAAACTTCATTGGGGGTTTTGTAGGGGCAGGGGGGGGAGAAGCTGCACATATGGTGGTGTAGGGGCAGGAGGAGGGGAGAAGCTGCATATGGTGGTGTAGGGGCAGGGGGTGGGAAAGGGGGGGGGGAAGGAAGGCTGCACATATGGTGGTGTAGGGGCAGGAGGGGGGGGAAGGTGGGGGGGGAGGGGGGGGAAGGTGCCATATGGTGGTTGGGGCAGGCGGGGGGGAGAAGCTGCCTTTTTTATGGGGTGTAGGGGGGAGGGGAGAAGTTGCTTGGGGGTTTGGGGCAGGAGGGGGGAAAAGGAACAAAGGGGGACAAAAAATCCCCAATTTGGGGGTTTGTGGGGAAGGGGGGGGGAGAATTGCCATTTGGTGGTGTCGGGGGGAGGAGGGGGGGAAAAAGCTGCCATAGGGTGTGGGGCGGGGGGGAAAGGAAAAGGTGGGAGGGGAAGAAGGGAAGCTGCACATATGGTGGTGGGGGAGGGGAGGGGAAGGGAGGGGGGGGAGAAGCTGCCAATTGGTGGTGTAGGGGGGGGGAGGGGGAAGCTGCCAAATGGTTTTTTGGGGGGGGGGGGGGGGCAGGAGGGGGGTGGGGGGGGAAGCTCCCCATTTGGGGGTTTTTGGGGCAGGGGGGGGAGAAGCTGCTTTTTTGGGTGTTTTGGGGGGGGGGTTCAAGGGGGGGGGCGGAGGGAGGGGGAAAGGAAGCAGAGGGAAAAAGCTGCCATAGGTTGTGTAGGGGGGGGGGAGGGGGGGGAGAAGCGCAATATGGTGGTTTAGGGGCAGGAGGGGAGAAGCTGCCTTGGGGGTGTAGGGGGGGAGGGGAGAAGCTGAAATGGTTGGTTGTGGGGGCAGGAGGGGGGGGGAGAAGCTGTTCTTTTTGGGGGGGTGTTGGGGGGGGGGGGGGGAGAAGCTGGAATTTTTGGGGGTAGGGGCAGGAGGGGGGGGAAGCTGCCTAGGGTGGTGTAGGGGCGGGAGGGGAAAAAGCTGTTGGGGTTTTAAAGGGTCGGGGTTTGAAAGGGGCAGGAGGGGGGAGAAGTTTGCTATTTGGGGGGTTAGGGGCAGGGGGGGGGAAAAGCTGCCATTTTGGGGGTTTAGGGGGGGGGGAGGGGAGAAGTCCCTTTTTTTGGGGGTTTGTAGGGGCAGGAGGGGGGGAAAGTGCTAATGGTGGTTTTAGGGGCGGAGGGGGGGGAGAAAGCTGAAATATGGTGGGTTTTGGGGCAGGAGGAGGGGGAGAAGCTGCACATATGGTGGTGTGGGGGCAGGAGGCGGGGGAAAAGGGGGGAAGTGACATATGGGGGTTTTTGGGGAGGAGGGGGGGGGGAAAAGTGCTATATGGTGGTGTAGGGGGGGGGAGGGGAGAAGTGCCTTTATGGTGGTGTAGGGGGGGGAGGGGAAAAAAGCTGCCATTGGTGGTGTAGGGGCAGGGGGGGGGAAGATGCTCATATGGGGGGTGGTTAGGGGAGGTGGGGGGGGGGGAAAGCTGCCTATGGTGGTGTAGGGGCAAGGGAGGGGAGAAGGTAATATGGTGGGTAGGGGCGGGGGGAGAAGCTCCCTTGGTGGTGTAGGGGAGGGGGGGGGAAGGGCTGCCATAGGGTGGTGAGGGGGGGGGAAAGGGGAGGGGGGGGAAGCTGCCATTGGGTGGTGTAGGGGGGAGGGGAAAATGCTTTCAATTGGTGGGGTGGGGGGCAGGAGGAGGGGGAAAGCTCAATTTGGTGGTGTGGGGGGCAGGGGGGAGAAGCTGACATATGGTGGTTTTAGGGGGGGAGGGGGAGAGCTGCTCTTGGGTGGGGGTTTGGGCCGGAGGGGGGGAAGGTTTAATTTTTTTAAAAAAAAAGGGGGAATTTTGGGGGTTGGGGGCGGAAAGGGAGGGGGGAAAAGCTGCCTTTTTTGGTGGGGGGGCGGAGGGGAAAAAGCTGCATTTGGTGTAGGGGGAAGGGGGGGAGAGTGTTCATTGGGGGGTTAGGGGCAGGAGGGGGGGAAAGCTGCCTATTGGTTTTTGTGGGGGGCCCGGAGGGGGGGAAAGTGCCTTTATGGTGGTTGTGGGGAGGGGGGGGGGAAAGAATTTTGTTTAATTTGGTGGTGTGGGGGGCAGGGGAGGGGGAAGCTGCCTATGGTGGTGGGGGGGAAGGGGGGAAAAGGGGGGGAGGGGGGGGGGAGAAGTGAATATGGTGGTGTAGGGGGGAGGGGAGGGGGCTGACATTTTGGTGGTTTTTTTGGGGAGGAGGGGGGGGAAGCGTTTTCTATGGGGTTGAGGGGAGGGGGGAGGTGAGGGGGGGGGGGGAGGGGGGTAATATGGGGGTTTTGGGCGGAGGGGGAAGTGCAAGGGGGGGGGGGGGGGGAAAGGCTGCTTTGGGGGTTTTGTAGGGCAGGGGGGGGGGAGAAGTGCTATAGGTGGTGTAGGGGGCAGGAGGGGGAAAAGCTGCCCATTGGTGGTGAAAGGGAAGGAGGGGGAAGGCGCCAATTAAAAGGGGGGGGGTCGGGTGTAGGGGCAGGGGGGGGAAAAAACTGCCTATGGGGGTGGGGGCGGAGGGGGGGAAAGGGGTGAGGGGGAGGGGGGAAAAAGCCCCATTTTTGGTGGTTTTTGGGGGCGGAGGGGAAGCGCCATGGGGATGGTGTGGGGGCAGGAGGGGGGGAGAAGTGCCATTATGGGTTTGGGGGCAGGGGGGGGGAGAACTCCCCAAATATGGTGGGTAGGGGCGGGGGGGGGAGAAGCTGCTCATATGGTGGTGTAGGGGCAGGAGGGAGGGGAGAAGCTGCTCATATGGTGGTGTAGGGGCAGGAGGAGGGGAGAAGCTGCACATATGGTGGTGTAGGGGCAGGAGGGAGGGGAGAAGCTGCACATATGGTGGTGTAGGGGCAGGAGGGGAGAAGCTGCTCATATGGTGGTGTAGGGGCAGGAGGAGGGGAGAAGCTGCACATATGGTGGTGTAGGGGCAGGAGGGGAGAAGCTGCTACAAGGGTGGGGTAGGGGCAGGAGGGAAAGAAGCTGCTCATATGGTGGTTTAGGGGCAGGAGGGGAGAAGCTGCTCATATGGTGGTTGTGAGGGGGGGGAGGGAGAAGGGCCTCATATGGTGGTCAAGGGGCAGGGGGGGGGAGAACCCTGTTTTGGGTTTTGGGTTTTTTTTAGGGGCCGGTGGGGGGGGAGAAGCTGCAATTGGTTATGGTGTAGGGGCAGGAGGGGAAAAAAGGCTGCTCATTTGGTGGTGTTGGGGCAGGAGGGGAGAAGCTGCAATTTTGGTGGTGTAGGGGCAGGAGGGGAGAAAATCCTAATATGGTGGTGTGGGGAGGGGGGGGAGGGGAGAAGCTGCACATATGGTGGTGTGGGGGGCGGGGACGGGGGAAAAAAAGCTGCCATATGGTGGTGTGGGCGGAGGGGAGGAAGCTGCCAATATGGTGGTTTGAGGGGCAGGAGGGGGGAGAAGCTGCTCATATGGTGGTTTGGGTGGGGGGGGGGGAGGGGAGAAGGGGGCTCATTTTGTGGTGTGGGGGGCGGGGGGAGAAAGCTGCCATAGGGGGTGTGGGGCCCAGGAGGGAGGGGAGAAGGGCTTCAATGGTGGTGTAGGGGAGGAGGAGGGGGAGGGGCTGTCTTTGGGGTGGTGTAGGGGCCGGGGGGGGGGAGAAGCTCCATAGGTGCTTAGGGGGGGAAAGGGGGGGTTTGGGGTAGGGGGTTAGGGGGGGAGGGGGGAAAGCGGGTTCTTTCCTCTTTTTCCCCCCCTTTAGGGGGTTTTTGGGGTTGCTTGGGAAAAAGGAAGAGATAGGTTTTCTCCCCCAATCCCTCCTTCCCCCCCCCCTTAACCCCCACCCACCAAATGGCGGTTTTCTTCCCCCCTTTCCCCCTACCCCTTTACCCCCCAAACCCTTTTTTGACCCCAAGGGTTTCCCATCCCCTCCCCTTCCTCCCCTTTCCCCACCACCAATTTCAGGGCTTTCTCCCCTCCTCCCCCTTTTTTTTAACCACCATTAATGGCGGGCTTTTCCCCTCCCTTCCTGCCCCTAACACCCCCCTTTAAAGGGGGGCGCCTTTCTTCACCTTTCCTTTGCCCCTTGCCCAAAAACCCACATTAAAGCAGCTTCTCCCTTCCTCTCCGGCCCATAAAACCCACCTTAGGGATGCACCCTTCTTCCCCTTTTGAAAACCCCTACACCCCATTTTGGAAAAGGTTCTCCCCTCCTCCCCCCTTCCCCAAACCAAATTTTGTGAAAAGGGCCTTCCCCCCTTCCCCTTTTGGCCCCCCCTTTCTCCCCTCCCCTTTTTAGGTAGCTTCTCCCCCCCCCTTTTCCCCTTTCACCCCACCATTGGGCCCCAAGCTTTTTCCCCCCCCTGCCCCCCAACCACCATTTTGGGGAAAGCTTTTCCCCTCCCCCCTTGCCCCCTTTCCCCAACCCATAAAAAAAGCCACCCCTTTTTTACCCCTTTCCTTTGCCCCATTTTCCACCAAAAAAAAGGGCTTCTCCCTTTCCTTCCCCCCCCCCCTTACACCCAACCAAAAATGGGGGGCGGCTTCTCCCCCCCTTTGGCCCCTAAAACCACCATTTTTTGGGAGCTTTTTCCCCTTCTGCCCCCCTACACCCCCCATTTGACGGGCCTTCCCCCCTTTCCTTTCCCTTTTTACACCCCCAAATATGGCGCTTTTTTCCCCCCCCCTGCCACAAAACCAAAACCTTTATTTTGCGGGTTCATTCCCTCCCCTTCCCCTCTCCCACAATTTTGGAGGGGGGTTTTCCCCCACCCCTCCTCCCCCTTTAACCCCCCTTTTGGAAAGCTTTTTTTTTCCCCTCCCCTCGCCCCTTACAAACCACCATTTGACCCGGGTTTCCTCCCTCCCTCCCCTTGCCCCTTACCCCCCAAACCCATTTTTGTGCAGCTTCCCCCTTTTTTTCCTGCCCCCAAACCAACCCAAAAATGGGAACCCCCCTTCTCCCCCCCTTTCCCCCCTACAAAAAGCCAATAAAGTGCACCCTTTCTTCCCTCCGGGCCCCAAAACCCCAAAAAACCCAATTGGAAAGCTTCTCCCCCTCCTCCTGCCCCCCCAAACAACCCCCACCTATAAAGAAAAGTTTTTCTCCCCCCTTCCCCTAACCAATAATGGCTTTTTCCCCCCCTTTCCTCCCCTTTACAACCCCCCACTCTTATTAAATCAGCTTTTTTTCCCCCCCCCCCTTCCCCTACCCCCCACCCTATTCTTTTTCGGGGCTTTTTCCCCCCCTGCCCCTAACCCCCAAACCTTTTATGAGCAGCTTTCTCCCCTCCCCCTTTGGCCCCCTTAACACCACACCCTAGGGGGCGCTTTTTCCCTCCCCCCCTTACACCCCCCATAATGGGCCGGGTTTTCCCCCACCCTCCTGCCCCTTTTACACCCAAAACCTTTATGTGCCACCCTTCTCCCCTCCTGCCCCTACACCACCATATGGGCAGTTTCCCCTCCCCCCCGGGCCCCTTACACCCCTTATGTCGGGCTTCTCCCCTCCGTCTGCCCCCCCACCCATATGGGGAAAGTTTTTCCCCCTCCCCCCTCCCCCTTGTGGGCCCCCCTCCCCCCCCCACAAATTTATGAGAAAGGCTTTCTCCCCTTTTCCTCCCCTTTTTTAAAACCCCCTTTTTGGGGAAGTTTTCTCCCCCTCCCCCTGCCCTACACCCCCCCTTTTTGGTGGGGCTTCCCCCTTCCTCCTCCCCCTTTACCCCAAACCAATGTGCAGCTTCTCCCCCCCTGCCCATACCCACCTTTAGGGGAGCGCTTCTCCCCTCCTGCCCCAATAACCCCCCATTTTGTGCGGGTTTTCTCCCCTCCCCCTGCCCCCTTTAAAACCCCCCCCCCACCCCATATAAAGCAGCTTCTCCCCTCCCCCCTCCCCCAACCAAACCACCCAAATGTTTGCCGCCTTTTCCCCCCTTTCCCCCCCTTGCCCCTACACCACCTTAATGAGGACAGCTTCCCCCTCCGGGCCAACATAAAACCCCCAATATGGCGGGCTTCCCCCCCTCCTCCCCCCCCTTCCCAACCCCCCATTTGAGCACCCTTCTCCCTCCTCCTTTTCCCCTTACCCCCCAACCCAAAAGGGGAAAGCGCTTTTTCCCCCCCCCTTTCCCCTTTTCCCAAAAAAACAAACCACCCCCAAAAAAGGGAAAAGTTTTTTCCCCCCCTTCCTGCACCTAAACCACCCTAAGGGAAGGGCGTTTCCCCCTCCCTCCTTCCCCCCCTCACCCCCCCTTTTAGGGCCCAGGCTTCCCCCCCCTCCCCCTGCCCCTTACCCCCAAACCTTATATGGGCGGGTTTTCCCCCTTTTCCTTTGGCCCCAAAAACCACCACCCTTTATTTTGGCAGTTTCCCTCCCCCCCCTCTGCCCCTAACCCCACCTTTAATTTTCCATTTTTCCCCTCCTGCCCCTCCCCAAAACCATATGGCAGCTTTTTTCCCCCTCCGGGCCCCTTTACACCACCATTGGAAGGCTTCTCCCCCCCTTTCCCCCCAAACCCCCCCTTTTTTGGCCAGGTTTCCCCCCCTTCCCCCCTCCCCCCTACCCCAAAAATATTGAAAGCTTCCCCCTTCCCTCCTCCCCCTTTTTACCCACCATAGGGAAGCTTCCCCCCCTTTTTCCCCCCTTTCCCACCTTTTATTTTGCAGCTTTTTTTCCCCCCTTTCCTCCCCCTACCCCAAACCAAAAGGGGCCCGCTTTTTCCCCCTTCCCCCCCTTGCCCCTTTAACCCCCAAATATGGGGGCTTTCCCCTTCCCTTCCCCCTCCCCCTTTTACACCACCATATGAGCAGCTTCTCCCCCCCCTCCTGCCCCTACACCCCCATATGTGCAGCTTTCCCCCCCTTTGCCCTCCCCCCCTCCCAAAAGTGAAAGCTTTTTCCCCCCCCTTCCGGCCCCTACCCACCTAATATGGGCGGGCTTTCCCCTCCTCCCCCTTTCCCCCAAACCCCCTTTATGTGCAGTTTTCCCCTTTTTTCCCATCCCTTGGCCCCTTCCTCCCCCTTTATTGGAGCAACCCTTTACCATCCTTTTGCCCCCTACCCACACCCAACTTTTTTTCCCCTAAAAGTTTCTTTCCCTCCCTCCTTCCCCCTACACCACCCATTGGGCCCCCCTTTTCCCCCCTCCTTTGCCCTACACCATTTTTTGGCGCTTTCCCTTTCCTTCCTTCCCAAAAACCCCCAAAATATGTGCGCTTCCCCCCCTCCTTTCCCCAAAACCCCCAAACATATGGCGGGGTTCCCCACCTTTTTCCCCTCCCCCTAAAACCCCCAATGAAGGAAAGTTCCCTTCCCCCCACCCTCCCCCTTAACCCCCACCATAATTGAGCCAACCCCCTTTTTCCTTGCCCCTTCCCCATGCCCCCCACCCCATTTTGGGAAAAAAAGCCCCTTTCCCCCCCCCCTCCGGCCAAAACACCACCTTTATGGAGTTTCTTCCCCCCCCCTTTTCCCCCCTACACCCCCCAATTATGGGGGGCAGGTTCTCCCCCCCCCCTTTTGCCCCTACACCCCCCATATTTTCCCAGTTTTGCTCCCCCCCTTGCCCCCTTTCCCCAAACCCCCCCATTTACAGGGCAGCTTCTCCCCTCCTTTTGGCCCCTTTACACCCCCCACCCATTGGAGCACTTTCTCCCCCCCCTTTGGCCCCCTACCAACCCCCAACAATTTGGGGGCGTTTCTCCCCCCCCTTTCCCTTTACTCCCCAAATTTTGAGCCAGCTTCTCCCCTCCTGCCCCCTACACCAAAACCTTATTTGGGCAGCCTTGCTCCCCTACCCCCCTTCCTTTGGGCCCCCCTAAACCAAACCACCTTTATGTCCCGGGTTTCTTTCCCCTTCCCTTCCCCCTAAAAACCCAATTTGGAAGAAGCTTTCCCCCCCTTTTCCCCCCCTTTTAAACCCCTAATATGGGAAAAAAACTTCCCCCCCAAACCCCCCCCCACACCCCAAACCAAAATTGACCCAGGGTTTCCCCCCCCCCTGCCCCCACAACCCCACCATTTGGGAGAAAGGTTTCCTTCCCCCTCCAAACCCAAGGGGCCATTTTACACCACCATTTTGGGCCCCGCTCCCCCCCCCCCTTCCCTGCCCCCTAACCCCCCCCAAGGGAGTGGCGGGGGCCTTCTCCCCTTCTCCGGGGCCCTACCCCCCCACCAATTTGAGCGGGTTTCCCCCCTCCCCCCCACTACCCCACAAAATGGGCGGTTTTCCCCCCTCCTCCTCCCCCCCTACACCCCCCATAGGGCCCAGCTTTTCCCCCCTCCCCCCCCCTTTCCTTTCCCCCCCCCCCCCCCACACCACCATTGAGGAAAGGTTTTTCTCCCCCCCTCCCGCCCCTACACCACCATATGTGCCGCTTCTCCCCTCCTGCCCCTACACCCCCATATGTGCAGCTTCTCCCTCCTCTGCCCTACCCCCATATGGCGTTTCCCCTCCTGCCCCTACACCCCCATATGTGCAGCTTCTCCCCTCCCTCCTGCCCCTACACCACCATATGTGCAGCTTCTCCCCTCCTCCTGCCCCTACACCACCATATGTGCAGCTTCTCCCCTCCTGCCCCTACACCACCATATGTGCAGCTTCTCCCCTCCCTCCTGCCCCTACACCACCATATGTGCAGCTTCTCCCCTCCTGCCCCTACACCACCATATGAGCAGCTTCTCCCCTCCTCCTGCCCCTACACCACCATATGTGCAGCTTCTCCCCTCCCTCCTGCCCCTACACCACCATATGTGCAGCTTCTCCCCTCCTCCTGCCCCTACACCACCATATGTGCAGCTTCTCCCCTCCTCCTGCCCCTACACCACCATATGTGCAGCTTCTCCCCTCCTGCCCCTACACCACCATATGTGCAGCTTCTCCCCTCCTGCCCCTACACCACATTGAGCGCTTCTCCCTGGCCCGGGTACACAACCATATGTGCAGCTTCTCCTCCTCCTGCCCTACACCACCATATGTGCAGCTTCTCCCCTCCTGCCCCTACACCACCATATGTGCAGCTTCTCCCTCCTGCCCACTAACAACCTATGGCAGTTCTCCCTCCTCCTGCCCTACACCACCATATGTGCTTCTTCTCCCCTCCTGCCCCTACACCACCATATGTGCAGCTTCTCCCCTCCTGCCCCTACACACACCATTGTAGCAGCTTCTCCCCCTCACTGCCCCTACACCACCATTTTTGCTGCTTCTCCCCCCCTACCTACACCACATTATGTGCAGCTTCTCCCCCCTCCTGCCCCAACACCCCTATGTGCAGCTTCTCCCCTCCTGCCCCAACAACCACCATATGTGCAGCTTCTCTCCTCCTGCCCCCTAAAAAGTCCATCTTGTGCAGCTTCTCCCCTCCCCTGCCCCTACACCACCATATGTGCAGCTTCTCCCCTCCTGGCCCCTACACCCCCAATTTGGGCAGTTTCCCTCCTCCTGCCCCTACACCACCAAATGTGCAGCTTCTCCCCCCCTGCCCCTACAACCCCCCATATGGGGCGCTTTCCCCCTCCTGCCCTACACCAACCATATGTGGCAGCTTTCTTTCCCCTCCATTCCCCTCCCCCCACAAACCATATGAGCAGCTTCTCCCCTCCTGCCCCTCCCCCACCATATGAGCAGCTTCTCCCTCCTTGCCCACAACCATCCATATGGCGCTTCTTCTCCCCTCCTGCCCCTACACCACCATATGAGCAGCTTCTCCCCTCCTCCTGCCCCTACACCACCATATGAGCAGCTTCTCCCCTCCTGCCCCTACACCACCATATGTGCAGCTTCTCCCCTCCTCCTGCCCCTACACCACCATATGAGCAGCTTCTCCCCTCCTGCCCCTACACCACCATATGTGCAGCTTCTCCCCTCCTGCCCCTACACCACCATATGAGCAGCTTCTCCCCTCCTGCCCCTACACCACCATATGTGCAGCTTCTCCCCTCCTGCCCCTACACCACCATATGTGCAGCTTCTCCCCTCCTGCCCCTACACCACCATATGTGCAGCTTCTCCCCTCCTGCCCCTACACCACCATATGTGCAGCTTCTCCCCTCCTCCCCTACACCACCATATGTGCAGCTTCTCCCCTACACCACCATATGTGCAGCTTCTCCCCTCCTGCCCCTACACCACCATATGTGCAGCTTCTCCCCTCCTCCTGCCCCTACACCACCATATGAGCAGCTTCTCCCCTCCCTCCTGCCCCTACACCACCATATGTGCAGCTTCTCCCCTCCTGCCCCTACACCACCATATGTGCAGCTTCTCCCCTCCTGCCCCTACACCACCATATGAGCAGCTTCTCCCTCCTGCCCCTACACCACCATATGAGCAGCTTCTCCCCTCCTGCCCCTACACCACCATATGTGCAGCTTCTCCCCTCCTGCCCCAACACCACCATATGTGCAGCTTCTCCCCTCCTGCCCCTACACCACCATATGAGCAGCTTCTCCCCTCCTCCTGCCCCTACACCACCATATGAGCAGCTTCTCCCCTCCTGCCCCTACACCACCATATGAGCAGCTTCTCCCCTCCTGCCCCTACACCACCATATGTGCAGCTTCTCCCCTCCCTCCTGCCCCTACACCACCATATGAGCAGCTTCTCCCCTCCTGCCCCTACACCACCATATGAGCAGCTTCTCCCCTCCTGCCCCTACACCACCATATGTGCAGCTTCTCCCCTCCTGCCCCTACACCACCATATGTGCAGCTTCTCCCCTCCTCCTGCCCCTACACCACCATATGAGCAGCTTCTCCCCTCCTGCCCCTACACCACCATATGTGCTGCTTGACCCCCCTCCTGCCCCTTTACAACCACATATGTGCAGTTTCTCCCCTCCTGCCCCCTAAACCACCATATGGCAGTTCTCCCTCCTACCTGCCCCTTACACCACCATATAAAGCGCTTCTCCCCTCCTCAGCCCCACACACACCATATGGAGCTAGCTTTCCCCCCTTCCTGCCCCTACACCACCCTATATGAGCAGGTCTCCCCCCCCTGCCCCACTCCCCACCCTTATGAGCAGCTTCCCCCCCTCCCTCTCCCCTACCACCAACCATATGTGCGCTTTCTCCCCTCCTCCTGCCCTACTCCACCAAAATGTTGGAGCTTTCTCCTCCTTCCCCTTACACCACCATTTATGGCAGCTTCTCCCCTGCCCTGCCCCTACACCACCATATGTGCAGCTTCTCCCCTCCTGCCCCTACACCACCATATGTGCAGCTTCTCCCCTCCTGCCCCTACACCACCATATGTGCAGCTTCTCCCCTCCTGCCCCTACACCACCATATGAGCAGCTTCTCCCCTCCTCCTGCCCCTACACCACCATATGAGCAGCTTCTCCCCTCCCTCCTGCCCCTACACCACCATATTTC
>JAODAL010060088.1:0-21078 GCA_025379985.1 Phyllomedusa bahiana | reverse complement strand
ATGAAAGTTTTATGGGGCAGGTCGTTACGCACGCGGGATCCCAAAAATATGGGAAATTTTATTTATTTTTGATCATTTTTGGGGCAAATTTTGGCGTTTTTTAAAGGGGGAAAAGGGCGGTGAAACGATTTTTTTTTTTTATTTTTTGTGTTTGTGTTTTCCTTTTTTTTCCCAATTTTTTTTTACTTTTTTTCACTTTTCACTTTTTTTTTTTACTTTCCCATGGGGGTTTTGAATGAAAATTCTTTAGATCCTCATTCAAAGGAACCCATACATACTTGTTGCAATGACGGGTTTTCCTATGGTAACTGCCCATCACAGGGCCGGTTTCATCCCCCGGGCCCCCCCCGGGGCGTCTTTACGTCATAGAAAACCCCGGAAGGCTTTCCCTCTGCCCCCGGTGCCCTGGGGGAAGGCAGGAGCTCACGGATCCCCGGGATCCATGCCCCCTCCCCGCCGCCGACAAGACGCAAAGGAGCAATCTCCTCCTGCTTCTCTCTTAATTATTGCACCCGATCGTCCGAAAATTTGGGGGGGGTTAACCGCCCCCCCCCCCCCCCGGAGCGACCGAGGTGGGGGCCCCCCCGGGGGGCCGTTTTTCCGACACCCCGCGCCGACCTGGGGGCAACTCCCCTTTTTGAGTTGCGCGACCCTTCAGGACGTATCCAAAACGTCCAGGTGCGGGGAACCCCCAAACCCCCTTTGGACGTATGGGGGGGTTAATAAGAAATTTTCCAAAAACCTTCCCCCAAATTTTTTTATATTTCTGAACATGGAGCGAAATGCAGGGGGAAGCGAGCAAAGAGGGGGTAGGACATAAAAAGGTAGAGGACGAGAGAAGGGGGCCTCCTTCCAGGCTGAGACAAAAAGCATGCCAGGGGATCGCCCAGTTGCGGGCCCTTTCATCCCTTCATCGCTGGTCGGGCCCTGTGAATCAAAGGAACGAAACAGCGTCGCCAATCTGTTTTTCAGTGGTTAATGCAACCGATCCGCAGTTTTACCCCCTTCGTCCTCCCAGTCAGGGCCACAAATGTCTTAAAATCACATAAATAAAGCTTCCTCCAACATAAAGCAGCCCAAAATTTTCAACTCGTGTACCCACCACTATGGATAATCCTTTTTCTGAAGCCCTTCTTTGATGACAAAATGGGGTTTGGGTCAAAAAAAAGGAAAATTTAAAAGATCAAGGGGCCCAAAAAAGGGGAAATGTTTTTCCCCTGCTCTGACCCCCAAAAGTTACTGACCCCATCAAGGGGGAGAAGGAACCCGGTAAAGGGGGCAAAAAACCCGGGGCGGACGGAAACGCCTTGCAGTTCCTCTTGCTTGTAGCCCGCAGCTCCTGGATGCAGAATGTCAGGACACGAAGCACCTTGTTTGATAAAGGGGATGATAACATTAGGGATCCAACGTGGTTTTTTCAGCAAAATTTTTGCTTGCAAGCGCTTCATACGGGACGGGGGAAAAGACGAGGGGGGTTGTCAGTAGGGGTCCCGCCTCAAAAAGGGAGGGGGGCGGCCCCGGCAAAAGTCCGCTGAAATGTTCCGCCACCACGGTCAGGGGAAAACCCCCCCGTCCTCGCTTACACCGTAAAAAAGGCCCGGGACCCCTCAAGCCGGGGCCCTTCTTTGAGAAGCCTCTAAATTCACCCAGCGATGTCATATGCCGCCTTTGCCGTAAACGCAAAAATAGAGGAAATCCCCCTTAGGTTTTTTAACCCCCACCAACAGTCTATTCACTTTCAGCGAAGCATGATTAAAAATGGAGGCCATTTGGGCCCAAAAAAAAGGCCGACCGAGCCGGGCCTCCAACCACGTCACCCCCCTTGCCCTCCGCCTCCCCTCCCCCCCGCCACCACCAAGGGTTTCCTCACTCCCCATGTCTCTAGAGTCATGATAGGGATCAGCCCCCGTTTCACCTCCACCGTCGCCCATTCCCCCCAAACACCAACAGAGACAAAATTCCCTCCCTTTTTCCCTTTCCGCCATTTTTGACGACCGCCCCGTACACCCGGCCAGTCAAGCAGCCACCTTCTGTCTCCGGGTTTTTGGAGCAGAAGAAACATTTTAAACCCCAAAACCCCCAAACCCAAAAGGGCCGAATTTTCGGCATTGCCAGGTTTTTTGGCCTTGGAAATTTTCCCTTTCCTCTGGGGGGACACAGAGGGGTTTTCCGCCACGTCAGGGCCCCCTTGCCTGCCCCCAATACCAATGCCAAGCAGGCTTTTTTTTCCCGAA
This sequence comes from Phyllomedusa bahiana, assembly GCA_025379985.1. NCBI lineage: Eukaryota > Metazoa > Chordata > Amphibia > Anura > Hylidae > Phyllomedusa > Phyllomedusa bahiana. The sequence goes on along the minus strand of JAODAL010060088.1, from coordinate 18,844 downwards.
AAGCCTCCCTGCCCGGGGCCAGCCAGTGAAAACTAAAAATTTAAAACCCGGCGGTGTCTGCATCTGTGTCCGGGAAAAGTCCATCTGCCCAAACGACACGGGAAAAAGGTAACCCACGGCCAAGGCCGCATATCTCTGAAAAGTCACTGGGGGGACTGGGGGAAAGTCTCTGGGGGTGACGGTGGCCTCGGGCTCGGCGCAGCTCTTAAACCCCCGCGGGGAAATGGGAAAGGTTTTTTCCCCCCCAAGGGTCCTCTGGTGGCATCCGTCCCCAAGAGAAACCGGGCCCAAAGTGAAATTAATCTTCTTGGAACCGCCCCACACACAGGTCGGGAAAGCTGGGCCCGGCTCTCCGCAACGAGCCCCGACCCTGGCGGGGTTTGGCCAAAAACCCTTTGGGCCCGGGAAAGGGTTGGTGTGCAATAACGGGCAAAATCTGCTGGCCGCCCTTAAGACGGGGGGGCTGGATCAAACCCAAATTCCGGGCACTTGTCCTTTAAACCCCTTTTCTTCCAAAAATTTTCTAAAGAGCTACCCGGTCTGGACTGCCTGCTAAAAAAAGGGGCTCGAGGTCTGATTTCCCGCACTTCCGCCGTTCGCCCCCCTGCTTCTTCCGCCGGGCTGCTTTTGCGCGTCAGCTGGGCCCTCCCCGTAAACCGTCTCATTGTTGACGTGAACTGCTGGAATTCCCACCCTCCCCCTTCCCCCAGCGTTTTTGGGGGCGGGCGCGCAATGCCATTAGGGCATACGAAGTGACACATGGCCTGAAAAGAAAGGGGGGCGGACCTCGGGGTTTTTAAACCTCCGAGAGTGGGGCCCAGGGAAAGAGCTCTGCACCACCCTTTGCCAGTTTTAAAGAACCCCCAAAAATGGTCAGTGCGGACAATGCCCTTGCCCAGCATGAGATTATGGTGATCTTATTTTCGGGAACGATCTTTGGGACACCCCTAAAAACAAAAAAGGTTCCGCCAGCGACGGGGGAGGAAAAGGGAAACAAAAGACCCGGACAGGGACCCTTTTCCCCGTCAAATCCAAAAGGCCCGACAGTTTCACAATTTCATCGGTTTTTCCATTAGGCAGTGGTTTTTGGCCCCAGGGCTAGTGCAAGGCGGCGCATCACTCGGGGGGGTGCATCATCTCGGGCAAGTCGGGTTTTGTGTTGAAGCTGTGCCGGGGGAAGCGGAGAGGGGGGGTTTATTCCAAGGCACCGACGTTACTGACTCCCTGCCTTGGAAAGAGGTTGGGCGCGATTTTTTGAGGCGAGGAGGAAGATGGGGAAAGATCAGTTTTGCAAGTGCCCCTCGACCCAGGGGTTTGGGTTAATAAAGGCTCCATCTCTCACATGAGTGCTTGGATGCCCTTTTTCCTCCAACTTTATCCCCCGCATCAAGGCCATCACAATGAACAACAGTTACGGGGTGGCCACCCTCCGGGATCCCCGGTACCAAAAAAAACTCAGCATTTTCCCTTTCCACCCCCCCCAAAAATTAAGAGTAAAATGCAGGAAAGGGAGACCTTGCCGATTATCAACGGGAGACTCGGGTTTGCGTCTGTTTTCTTTTTCCCTCAAATGTCACGGTGGAACAACACCCAGCGACGTAAGCATAAGTCCCAAAGGGAAAGCCGTAGCGACAGCAGCAGCACCCGGAAAGGTGCGAAGCCTAAGGGGTGACCTCTGGCAACTTTTTTTAAACCCCCCCAAGGGCAACACACCCCAACACAACAGAGACCACTTAACACAGGGTTTGCACGACTACCCTGCGTCTAAAAAACCGTTTTTTTGGGATGTTTCCCAAACCCAAAGACCGGGGGTACCCAAAAATTGGACGAATGGCCGAGCTCCTCGCCACCCCAAATAGAGGTGTCACCTGCCCAGCGCCAGCTCATATCTGAGGACCTTCAGCACAGCTGGGGGATTCATTACAGAAAAACCATCCGACTTTCCACAGAAATGTATGGTTTTGTTTTTCATCAAGATAACCCGGCAGGGGTCCTGATGATTTGTGGCCCCAATTGCCGAGGTCCCCCGATTTTTGCCGGCCCTACTTCACATTCCTCTTAAAACGAAATGGCCCTTTTAAAAACTTTTTTTATAAAATGATCTTTTTCTTACTGCAATTTTTATTCTCTTTTCCCAACAGTTTCATTTTGTTTGGTTTTGGGAATTAAAAAAGGGGGGAAAAAAAAAAAAATTACCCTTTTTTTTTTTTGGGGGGTTTTTTTAAAATTAAAATTTTTTTTTTTTCCCCAAAAAATTTTTAAAAAATTTTTTTTTCCCCCCTTTTAAATTTTTTGGGGGTTTTTTTTTTTTTTTTTGCTTTAAAAAAAACCTTTCCCCCCGAAAAAAAAATTTTTTTAAAAATTTTTTTTCCCCCCCCGGGGCCCCCCCCCCTTTTTTTGGGGCCTTTTTTTCCCCAAAAACCCCCCCAAAAAAAATTTGGCCCCCCCAAAATTTAAAATGCCCCCCTTTTTCCTTTTTTGGGGTTTTTAAAACCCCCCCTTTCCCCCCAAAAAATTTTTTTTTCTTTTTCCCCCCCAATTTAAATTTTTTTCCCCCCTTTTTTTTTTCCCTTTTTTCCCCCCCCCTTAAAAAAAAGTTTTCCAACAACCTTTTAAAAAAAAAAATTCCCCCCCTTTTGGGGGGCCCCCCCCTTTTTTTTCCCCCCAAAAAAAAAATTTTTTTCCCCCCTTTTAAAAAAATTTTTTTCCCCCCCCTTTTTTAAAAAAAAAAAAAAGGGGAAAAAATTTTTTAAAATTTTTAAAAAATTAAAAAAAATTTTTTTTTTAAAAATTTTTTCCCCCAAAAGGGGGGCCCCCCTTTTTTAAAAAATGGGTTTTTCCCCCCCCCCCTTTTTTTTTTTTTTTCCCCTTTAAAAAAAAACCCCCCCCCCCCCCCCCCGGGGGGGCCGGGCCCCAAAAATTTTTTTTTAAACCCCTTTTTTTCCCCCCCCCCCCCCTTTTTTTTTTTTAAAAACCCCCAAAAAACCCCCCCCCCCCCCCCCCCGGCTGTTTTTTTTCCCCCCCCCTTTTTTTTTTAAAAAAAGGAAAAAAAAAAAATTTTTTCTCCCCCCCCCCCCCCCCCCCCTTTAAAGTTTCCCCCCCCTTTTTTTAACCCCCCCGGGAAAAATGGCCCCCCTTTAAAAAAAAAAAACCCCCCCCCCCCCCCCCCCTTTTTAAAAATTTTTCCCCCCCCCCCAAAAAAAAAAAAATTTTGGGGGGGGTTTTTTCCCCGGGGGGGCCCCCCCCCCCCCCCTTTTTCCCCCTTAAAATTTTCCCCCCCCCCCCCCCCTTTTTTTTTTTAAAAAAAAGGGGGGGGGGAAAAAAAACCCCCCTTTTTGGGCCAATTTAAAAAAACCCCCCCCAAAATTTTTTTAAATTTGCCCCCTTTTTTTTTTCCCCCCCCCAATTCCCCTCCCAAAAAGGTTTTTAAAATTTTTTTTTTCCCCCCCCAAAAAACCCCCAAAAAATTAAAAAAAACCCCCCCAAAAATTTTTTAAAAACCCTTTAAAAAAATTAAAAATTTTTTCCAAAAAACCCCCCCCTTTTTTTTCCCCCGGGGGGGGCCCCCCCCTTTTTTTTTTTCCCTTAAAAAAAAAATTTTGGGGCCCCCCCTTTTTTTTTTTTTGGGGGCTGCCTTTTTTTTTTCCCCTTTTTTTTTTTTTCCCCCCAAAAAAAAGGGGCCCCTTTCCCCTTTTTTTTTTTAAAAAAAAAAAAAAAAAATTTTTTAAAAAAAAAAAAAATTTTTTAAAAAAGGGGGTTTAAAAATTTTCCCCCCTTTTTTTTTTTTGGGGGGGAATTTTCTTTGGGGGAAAAAAAGGGGCTTTTTTTTTAAAAAAAAGGGGGGGAAATTTTTTTTTGGGTTTTTTTTGGGGGGGTTTTTGGGGTTTTGGGGGGGGAAAAATTTTTTTTTCCAATTAAAAATTTTTTTAAAACCCCCTTTTTTTTTTTTGGGGTCAAAGGGGGTTTTTTTTTTTGGGGGCCCCAAACAAATTTTTTCCCAAAAAAAAAAAAATTTTTTTAAAAATTTTTTTTAAAAAATGGAAGGGGTTGGGGAAAAAAAAAAAAATTTTTTGGAAAACCCTTTTTTTTTTTCCCGGGGGGGAAAAAATTTTCCCCCCAAACCCAAAAAAAAATTAAAAAAAAAAAAAATTTTAAAAACCCCTTTTAAAATTTATTTTTTTAAAAATTTAAAAAAAATTTTTTTTAAAAAAAAAAAAATTTTCCCTTTTTTTTGGGGGAAAAAAAAAAGGGGGGTTTTGGGGGTTTTTGGGGGGGTTTTTCCCCCCTTTTGGGGGTTTTTTTTTTAAAAAAAAAAAATTTTAAAAAGGGGGGGGGAAAAAAATTTTTTTTTGAAAAACCCCCCCCAAAAAGGGGGGAACCCCTTTTGGGAAAAATTTAAAAGGGCCTTCCTTTTTTTTTTTTTCCCCCCCGGGGGGGAAAATTTTTTTTTTTAAATAATTTGGGCCCGGGGTTTTTTTCCCCCCCTTAATTGTTTTGGGAAAAACCCCCTTTTTTAAAAAAGGGGGGGTTTTTAAACCCCTTTTTTTGGGGGGGAATTAAAAAATTTTTTTAAAAAATTTTTTTTTTTTTTTAAAAATAATTTTAAAAGGGGTTTTTTTTAAATTTTTTTGGGGGCCGGGGGAAAAATTTTCCCCTTAATTTTAAAAATTTTTCCAAAAAAAATGGTTTTTTTTTTTGGGTTTCCCCAAAAAAGGGGAAAAAAAGGGAAAAAAACCCCTTTAAAAAAAAAATTTTTTTTTTTAAAAAAAAAATTTTTCCCAAAAAAAATTTTTTTTAAAAAATTTTTTTTTTTTTAAAAAGGGGGGGAAAAAAAAAAAAAACCTTTCAAATCATACTGCCTTCTGGCACTTTTTAATTTGTGGGTCATGCAGGTTTAAGGGTCATGCTGTGGTGCAAGACAGGGATAGTGAATGGTCTGTGATTTTTCTGTGGCTTTTATAACCTAATTTTCTTGCCTAAGATGTAGCACATATACAGTTTGTTGTTGTGGATGTTAATTCCAGCTTCTCCATCCCTGTTTGGGTGTAAGAATGAAGGTGTTGTTCCTCTCCCATAGACTTTAATGGTCATCGGCGATAATCTATTATCGACTATCTTATTGATAATTGCCGATATCGACTATCGACTCGATGAGGATAGTCAACGTAATCGCTCATCACTAATGTTGAGCAAACTTTTAACACACTTGAACATGCTTTTTGTTCAGCAATAGAGTTTATCATGGTGAGCATGCATATAGGACATGGAGGGTGAGTTACTTATTGGTTCTTTGAAATAATTGTTCTGCTGTTTCCAGGTCTTTCTAAGGCCATCAGTATGTTTTGCAACAATAAGGTTGCAAAAGTCTTGAGAAAGTTTACTGACTTTACTCATCATGAGATGCTTCTTGTATGGCGCCTTGGTAATGAAACATCTATTTATAGGCTGTCAGTTGAACCAGCTGATAATACTTTTCACTAAGTGGCAGGATTGCTTTCTACTTACTGATGGATTTCAGCTGGTGTCATGACTTTCATGGCATTTTCCACCTTTCTTTCTTCATGTGTGTAATACTTTTTCCTGCCTCATTTCTCATTATAAAATAACATAATTTATGAACATCTATGGTTTGATTACTTTGGATCAATGGGTTGTCAAAGATATCTGGTGAGAATGTCATGTCAATAGCACCTTTACAAATACACTGACAAGCAACAGGTTAACAATGTTTTGAACTTGTGACTTTCAGGCTCCATATCTCACCAACCATTTCAGCTTTGAATGTGAGACTACAATCATTTTATAAACAATCATCTTGGCTATTGCATGCATAAATTTGACTTGCAACTATTTAGCATATGCTTAATTATGCAGATTCTGGTCATATAATGGCATTGTTATTGTTTTTCTCCTTGTGGTGTAACAATATTTTCATTCTTGTATACTACAAATTGCAACCATCTGTTCTCACATTCCTTAATAGGTCAGTGTGTTGTTAGGTTTATTCCTAAGCATCACTGGTTCAAATCGAGGGACAGCAATCAAGAAGATTTCGCTCGAAAAGAGAAGCTGCATTATCCAGCTCATTGATAGAGGTCTCTCAGCCAAGAAAATGAAGTCTGTCCATCCATTCCAAAGCCAAGAGGTTGATGTCCAGGAAAATATCAGATTTAACAAGTCAATCATCACAAGGTCTATCAGTTCTGGCGCGACAAACACAGCAGTGGAGGTGGATCGTATGCATTGTAATAGTGAGATCACAGATGTCCATGCAAGCACTGTGCAATGCACATTACACAAGTCTGGAATGGTGGCCTGAAAAAAGGTGAAGAAGCCTCAACTTCAATATCGTCATAAGAAGTGTCAGCTCAAGTTTGCAAAAAGGTATGAAATGTGAACAGAAGAACATTAGAAATGGCTGATATGACGTGATGAGACGAAAGTCTATAGACTGGGTTCTGGTGGGTGCAAATGGGTCTAAAAAAATCAAGGGAAGGTGGGATAACGGATCAAGAAGTTGAAGGAAATGTCAAGGTCGGGGGAGAAATCCTGATGATATAGGGTTAATTCATAGGCAGAGGAGTTGGATACTTGACCAGGATTGATGGTGGTCTCAATGCTGAGCTATATGTGAGTTTTCTACAAGATGAGTTACTTTACACACTTGAGTAGTATGTGTATGAAAAGGACGACATAGTGCTCCAACAGGACAACGACCCGAGGCATATTTCAAGATTGGCAAAGAAATGGTTTAGTGACAATGAAGTAGAGGTGCTGGATGGGCTCCATGGTCCCCGACCTCAACCCAATGGAACACTTGTGTTGAGTTGAAGAAAAAGCTGTATTCGTACTCAAGTGCGTCGACCAGTATGCACCAACATAGAAGAAGAGACCTGGTATCAGATTTTGGTCGAGACATGCTTGAATCTAATCCAGAGTCCAGAAGAATTCAGGAAGTTTTGAAAGCCAAAGGTGGATTTACAAAATACCAACAAAATAGTACAAATTAGAAAATTTAGACTTTTAGGAGCAAAACAGTAACAATGCAGTTACATAACAAGAATCTGCATAACAAAGTGTGATGAAATGAAATATCATTTGATCCAGCGATCACTGGATCATGAGAGGTCAGGGAAACAAATGTTCCGTCAGATAGGAAGTGAGTCTCAACATGTGTCCTGCTTCAAAAGGCCCTAACAACAATTTTCACAGGTTCCTCATAAACACCTTGGAGACCCAGGCAATGAGAGCTGTAATTAGAGGGAGGAGTGAAGTGGTTCAAAGAGATGGACAAGTCACAGTGGAGTCAGGATTACATAAAGAATCATGGAATAAGCGTACATCACAGGCACACCCCAATTTCATATTTAAAAATATGAAAGCACCCCACATGCATAGAAGTCACTCCCTCATTTGTAGGACCAACTGGCAGGGAGAAATGAGAAGCTGGTACCATGGAATAGAGCAGTGACCCAGTGTTTGGTTCCCAGTCATAGCTTAGACCCACTCGGTTCTGATGGTACCAGGGACACAAACCTGCAGCTTAGCCCTGCCGTGATACAGTCCATTTCATGTCCGAAGCTATAAACAGTCTGGGAGGGAGTAGAGTGTAGACCATTCCAGGGGCATGACAGGGGGTGTGATTTGGGATGTCACAGTATAGTTAAAAGTGAGGGCCCATCTGGGTCCAGGGCTGTCTCTATTGTAGGGGGCGTATATGCACCAGCATCCCAGGAACATCCACATTCACCCCCATGTGTGCCTTGCACCAAACTAATCTAAAGTAACTAGCCACATATTGCTGCTGTGTCTGTACAAATATCCTATTTATATTTGCACCTCTGACCAGTATAGGTATAGCTATATCCCTATTATGTATTGCTTGTCTAGTGAGCTCATAAGGTGATTAAAATATGTAAACTTTGATCCTGAACTGTTCTGTTGTTCCGATCAAGCGGAACTATATGTCCGTATTCTCGGTCTCGAATATATTGCTGCCCCATGGCAGGTTCCTGGCCTGGTTATTAGTTTGCAACAGACCAGGCTTATAACTGACGAGGAACTTGTGACTGTCTACCGGGCTGGGTTGTGGGCGAGTGGGGTATCCTCTCGCACTCCCTGAGTCTTCCTGTGCTCGTGTGGACAGGGGTTAAGTGTGGAACCACATCCAATGGACCTTGTGTACCTCTTGGGGGAGTGCAAAGTCATGATTATATCCCAAGTCAGACTATCGACCCTCGGGTGGGCACGGGTTTCCTGAAACTAAGCACATGCTAAATAGTTGCAAGCCAAGTTTATGTGTGAGATAGCTCAGATATTTGTCTCACATTCAAAGCTGTAGTGAATGGTGACATATGGAGCCTGGAAGTCAAAAGTGCAAAACATTGTTACCATTTTGCTTGTCTGTGTATTTCTAAAGGTGCTACTGGCATGAAATTCCCAGCAGACATCGGTAGAAACCCATCCATCTAAAGAAATCAGACCATAGATGTCCATAAATTAAGTTATTTGTAATAATGAAAAATGACTCAAGGAAAAAAAAGTATTGAACACATGAAGAAAGAGAAGTGCAAAAAGCCAGGGAAAGTCATGACCTCAGCTGAAATCCATCAGTAATTAGGAAGTTATCCTGCCACTAAGTGAAAAATTATATCAGCTGGTTCAACTGATGCCCTATGAAAAGGTGACTCATTACCAAAATGCCACGTAGGAAACATTTCATGATGGGTAAAACCATTGAGCTGTCTCAAGACCTTTGCAACCTTCGTGTTGTAAAACATACTAATGGCATTAGTTACAGAAGAATTTCTAAACTGCTGACGGTTCCAGTGAGCTCTGTTGGGGCCCTAATCTGGAAGTGGAAAGAACAACATTTCACCATAAACCAGCCACCACCAGGTGTTCCCCGCAATATTTCAGACAAACGAGTGAAAAGAATTATCAGAACAGTTGTCTAAGAGCCAAGGACCAGCTGTGGAGAGCTACATAAAGACCTGGAATCAGCAGAACAATTGTTTCAAAGAAAATAGTAAGTAATGCACTCACCCTACATGCCCTGTGTGCATGTTCACCATGAAAAACTCCATTGCTGAACAAAATGCATGTTCAAGCATGTTTAAAGTTTGCTCAACATCAATTAGACATGTTCAAAATTGAATTCTTTGGATGCCACAATGCTCACCATGTTTAGAGGCTACAATTTGCTGCATATTACCCCAAAAACACCATATCAACATGAAGTATAGAGGTGGAAACATCATGGGGCTGTTTTTCAGCATATGACACTGGCAAACTTCATATAATTGAAGGGAGGATCAATAGACAAATGTACAGACATTCTTGATAAAAATCCACTGCCATTTTAGAAATTTGGTGATGTGTTCAATATTTCCTTCCCCGCTGTATGTCTTTTTTCAACTGTACTAACTGTAAGATATAGGGGAGCAAGATCTCCTATTCTCTCTTTGTGCAGTGTATGAGACACATCATAGCAGCTGGTCTTTATCCACTAGCTCAGGAACATCTAAAAATTAGAGATGGAGCCTGTAGAGGAAAACTGCTTAAAGGGGTTGTCTCCCCACAGAGTTTCATAGGATGCATGAATGAAATAATGCAGCTTTACTCTGTCACTTCCTGGTCAGACTGTCTGTAATTAGCATACAGCTCCGTGGTGTATTCAACTCTGTGTTTTCATTCTGCTAATTAGTTTAAGTTAGCTCAGAAGCTCTCCAGAACTGCTAGCAGGAGTTTTTATCTGATCCCTCAAACAAAAGCCCTAATTAGTGCTGTTTACTTTAGATAAATCAAGCTTTTTACTGCTGGCCAGCACAGAGCTGCCGTGACCTGTGTGATGACTTCAGTCACTGCTTTCACATAGAACAAACAGCAGGGGCGAGAGATATTTACAGGTCGGTCACTGAGGGAACAGAAATAGCCAGGGAGGTGATTAATTCACTTGTATCTCCTTAACAAAAACAGATGAACAAAGCAATATATTTGGAAAATGAAAATTATTTTGTGTTCCCTACATTTTGAAAGCTATTCTTTGTAGCAAAACAACCCCTTTAAACATTCCATATACAATTTCTTTGATATTCAAAGATGGTGCTACTCCTCATGCACACACCCATGACAGTTTATCTTGAAGAGTTACCTGAAAGCTCAAGATTGCTGAGGAGGCATTTCTTATTGCTTTTGCTCAGGGCAAGGAGGGTCTAAAGGAATAATATTTATCTAGCTGAAGGCCTTCGCAGCATACAAATGAGTTTTTACATACTTTTCTATGACTATCTAATAATTTAGAACATCTAAAAATCCACCAGCTTTCAGCCCCCTTTGATGCCAAAGTAAAGGAATTTTTCTGTATAATTTTATTCCCTGGCAAAATTGAGGATAAAAAAAAAAATCTGAGTATTAGGATTAAAAAGTAAATGTTTTTAATCATGACATCTTTTGAGCTATAGTCTATTGAAATAGTTCAGCCTTTTCTCTAATCACTGAAAATTGTCATAAGGTGTTAGAAAAACATTCTCCATAAATCTTGCTTAATAATCTCTTTCTGGCATAAAATCCCGATAACCTTTGTGAAATGTCACGATTAATATGGGCCAGTAAATTGGGCGATCTTTGGTGTAGCGCAGGCGGCTGCTGACTCCTGTGTTTGCCTTTATGGGACTCTATAAAAACAGTTTCTTCAATGCTGTGAATGAATGGTGGCAGTAAAAATGACAGTTCCATTTCTGCTCAGATTTAGACAAGACGTCAGCATATACAGGATGTTCAGAGGTTCTACAAAAACTCATTAGTTTGCTGTGAGAGGATACTGTCCTGTAGTTCACGGTTATTATCCTTGGCGCAGGGGATGTGAGTTAAAATTCAATGCAGGTTTAGTGCAGCATGTTCTTGCATTGACTGTGTCACCTCAATTGAACTCTCTCGCCAGCGTAGCGCAACCACAATCGCAGACTGTTAGTTGGAGTACGTGTTATTTTCAGCAAAATGCCGAACATATGTACCATTTAATCGGGAACAGGACATCATTTTTGTGTTGTGTCTTTGTTTACTTTAGCAAGGAGTACACAAGGAAAAAATTGCCAAATGAACTATCCCAATTAGCCAGAACATTAAAACCACTTGCTAAATATTCAGTAAACCCTCCTAGTGCTGAAGGTATTCAATTAATCTGTCTTACCCCCAATTTAATGTACTTAAAGAGAACCTGTCACATAGTTTTTGCCCCCCTGGCTGAGGACAGAACAAGGTAGTGTCAGGCATGCTGTTTCCAGCGCTGTGTCCCTTATTCTGTAAGATGCTGTAGTTTTCGTGTATTTAATGCTCAAATCTGCAGTTTTCAGCCAGAAGAGTCATTCGAAGAGTCCTTCAGAGTGTCAGTTTTTTTCAAACCCTGCTCACCTGCGGCTAGCCCCGCCCACCTCAACTGACAAACCTATTACTTTGAATAGGTAGAAACATGTGAATAACTGTCAGTGGGCGGAGCTAGCCTTTGGTGGGTGGAGCTAACACCTGCTCATGAATAAGATTTGAGGGGTAAATGCTCTAAAACTGCTGCATCTTACAGAATAAGGGGCACAGTGCTGGGAACAGCAGGTCTGACACTAGATTGTGCTGCCCTCAGCAAGGGGGGCACAACCTATATGACAGGTTCCCTTTAAACACAGAACAGTTGTAGCTAGCATGCCTCCGAAACAATAACAGCCACATGTCCCCATTATAGTGACCGCTACAATATGTGTATGTATCATGTGTCCTCATAAAATTCTGAAGTGTAGGTCTGGACAGGCCCCAGGGAAAGATAACGTTAGTGTAACATAGTGTAGAACCCACTTGCATTGAGGTCTTGTTGAAGTTCGGAGGTGGGCTTAAGCAGTTTTGATCAAAAATGTGAACTAAGAACTTCAAATTTTTTTTTTTTTTTAGAGGTAGGAATGCTTTTTTCATGAATCATAATATAATGTGCTGCTTTTATTGTTATGTGTATTAATATTGGGGCCACTATAGCGTGCACCTATGTTTACTTTTCAAAGAGGTTTTTTGGATGTGCAGAACCAAACATTATATTTTTTACTCATAACGGTAACAACCACAGTATACTTATAGCAGTTAAGGATAGAAGTGTGCCATTAACATTAATAGTGCTATAACTAAGGGCATTTGACTGCCCAAAACGCGTCAGTTTTTTGTCTCTCTTTTTCTGTTGCCACAATGTTAGATGTTTTTATTTGATGCTTGAATAAAGGACATGCTTTTTTCATCATTTGGCCGTTTGGAGTTGAGTGCCGTCCAGAACCCATCTCTCGTCCTGCCTTTATAGTGCCAGTCACATTGTCTCCTTACTTACCTGGAGTAATATGGGCCATTGGTGGTTCAGTGTTGGCAGCAGGGACAGATGTTTGATCCTAGTACCTCCAAAGTATGTACACTTGTGCACACATGAACTCACTACTGTGCAGGTATCAGGGTCACATTCCTATCTCGTTTGCTTACACTCTACCGCCACCTGATCTGGGGTAATCTGGAGTCTTCACTTGATGTGCCGGATCTATAGCAGCTGTACATCTTTGATGATGCATTCCTCCTTCTGTTCCAGTTTTACCACTATATGTTCTGCCTCTTCCCATCACCTGCTCCAATTTTACAATCTGATGGCTCTGGTAATGTAGCTTGAGCACTGATTGTGCTGTAGTGACGCTATAATAACAATTTGCGTCAAACCTCTCTGATGGCATAAGCACAAGTCCACTGAATCAAAAATTTAAGTCATGATGAGGTTGATGAGATATACCAAAGTGATTAGCGCACCTTTACTAATCAAAATTAGACAGGTTCCTGGTACAAATTGTGCAAAAACAGTGCAGTAAATGGTGTGCACCAAATTCATCATGGATTGAAAGAAGTGCCTACAGTAAGGAGCATTGTTCAGATTAGTCATAATATGCACAGAATGTATTAACCATATTTGGTGCAAAATATAGTCATATATTTTAAACAATAAGAAAGCCACCATAAAGGACAGCAATGTGCGTGCAGTTCCTGTTCATATTTGGTCCTGACCATTCACCCTCTTCATAATCATAATCATAATCTTATCATAGCTAACAGTAACTTTTTCAACAATTAGGGCCACATGAATTAAAGTGTCTAGGTCTAAGAGTGTCTTTGTTGCCCATAACAACCAATCAGAGCTCCCCAGAGCACTATATGAAATGGAAGGAGAACTCTGATTGGTTGCCATGGGCAACAAAGAAAGTCTTACACCTAGATAGTTTTCATACATGTGGCCATTAGGGCCACATGTATGAACCTGTTTAGGTCTAAAACTCACTTTATTTCCCATAGGTTACTATGGGCAAAAGTGTGAGTTTTAGATCTAAACAGATTCATACATGCGGCCCTTAGTGTTATATCATCTCTTCTGTAGAATCTGACCACAATGACTGGCCTTTGGTTCCCAAACAAATCAGTGAACCTTGCAATATAGAACAGAAATTGAGATTAATTATTCAACCAAGCAGAATAACTAATCTGATAAGGATCCAAAAAAGAAATACACAGACATGGAAGCACATGTTGTAAAATAAATGGATAAATATGATGAAAAAAACGGATTTATTAGGCGATATATTGTGCTGCCTTCAGATTCATACAAAGAAAACTCTCAGCTAAGACAATAATAACAATAATAGAGGAATAAAAAAGATGCTACTGCATTAAACCCTTCTATATATAGTCTTCCTACCCTTTGAACTTGTGCTCATTTTTAAATGTTACAGTCACAAAGTTAAATGTATTTTATTAATATTTTATGTAATAGAGAAACACAAAGTAACAAGTATTTGTGAAGTGGCATGTATATGTATTCAGCTCCTCTGAATCAATACTTTGTAGGTCCTCCATTTGCTGCAATGACAGCTATAGTCTGTTGGGGGATGTCTCTACCAGCTTTGCACATCTAGAAGCTGGAATGTTGGCCCATTCTTCTTTGCAAAAAAGCTCTAACATGGTTTGTGAACATTTGTGTACAACAATTTTTAAGTCCTGTCACAGATGCTCAATGGGATTTAGGTCTCAATTGTGACTGGACCCTTTTAACACATGAATGTGCTTTGATTTAAACCATCCATTGTAATTTTGGCTATATGTTTAGGATCATTGTCCTGCTGTAAGGGAATCTATTCCCTAATATTAAAGGGTTTTTGCCACAAAGGCATTTAATTCCTGATTTTTCCTGTTTCAGCTCTCAGTGTGCTCAAAAGGGGGTGTGTATGATTTGTCTGAACTGCATATCATGTGACCCAGCAAGCTTGACATCATCATGCCACAGTGTGCTCACTCTAGTCAAACAAAGGTCTGTTTATGTAAAAACCTGTGAGTAGCTATAATGTAGCTGAGTGGTTAGCAGTTCTGCCTTTCCACATAGGGTACAAATCCCTGCAGGAGCCAAACTTGTGTATTTTTGTGTCTCAATTTAGGTTTCTTTTTTCTTTGTATTTATTTTTCACTGTCTGACTAATAACTAAGGAATACAAAGGACAGGAGTAGAATGAGAGCACCTATGGTTCAGCACTCACTCAGCAGTGAGTGAGTGTGATTACTTTTTGGGGAAGAGACTGACAGTAGCTGCCTGAGAGTAGAGGTGATGTCTTATTATGTGCAACACATTTAGAAAATAAATTTAGAAATACAAATTTTATTTTTATGTTTCTGTAGAGGAGGAGAGAGAGAGGAGGAGAGAGAGAGAGAGAGAAAGTAAGAGAGGAAGAAAAACATACAAAAATTATTTTGTTGTTTAGTTGTCCATAAACCGGTTGGGATGGACGGTTCTGCTGAAGTCAAAACCGAGCAGATTTTGTCCTTTGCCGTGTGAACGCACCCTTAAGGCCACATTCTTAAGTCTATAACACTCAACAATTGTTGCTTTTATCCACCAGCTTAAGGAGCCTTTGAATGCTTTATGTCCTTTCCTGGGCTCGTCAAAGAGGAAGAATACATTTTCCTTCTTAATATTGATCATGGCAATGATTTTTCGGACAAAATTGGGTAAGGTGTAGACAACCCGCAGCTCAAGAAGAAGACAGAAATAGTTCTCTGCATGAAAATGCCCGAAGCTCTCCAAGTCTCTCTCCAGACATCATTACTAGAGATGGGCGAATTTCTCAAAAATTCGATTTCGGTAACTTCGACGAATTTTCCAGACAAATTTCGTTTCTCAGTCAGAATTACTTTCGGCCTCGAATCGACAGTTAATTAAATGCAGCTATTTCCTGGCTTGCACAGAGCCTGCGCAGGGTGATGTTAGAACGTTGGCATGCTTAAATCATGCACAGGGTGCTTGGTTTTGGTCTCATACTATGTTATGTTATTTAGTATTGACACGCAGTGATGACTGCCGCCGCTTTTAGAAAATCGCACCTTCTCTATAAATATTCCCTGGGCACTTAAGAGGTCAAAACTGAACAAAAAAACTGAAGTGGGATTGTAGCCTGATAAAGTTCATGCAGCGAAAGCTGAAAAAAAGCAAGCTGAGAGCCAGGTGGCAACATTAGTTGACAGGAGTGTGGAGGTGGTAGACGGCGGGCAGCTCCACAGCAGCATGAGGTCTGGCAGTGGGCCACAATGAAATTCTGGAGGTGGCAAAAACAGGAGGAAGCCACGAATGGCACAATGATTGAGAGCGGAGTCACGGTGGGGGCTGCAGCATGAGTAGGGGCAGTGGCACATGACATTCTGGAGGTGGCTCAAAAACCGTTTTAGGCCACAGTGTGGCACTATGACAAAGTGTGGAGGTCACAACAGCAGCAGCATGAGTAAGGGAAGTGGCACAATGACATTATGGAGGAGGCAAAACTGGAGGAAGCCACAGAAGTGGAACATTGACTGAGAGCGGACGGGTCACAGGCATTAGGCCGCTAGCATGTGGTCAGGCAGTGGACACAATGACACAGTGGTGGATGTCACGGGGCAACAGCAACCAGCAGCCAGCAGCTTGAGGGTCATAAGTGGCACAAGGAAGAGTGTTGAGGTGGGGTGGACAATTACCAGTCCATGGTAAAGTTGGTGGTAGGAAGATGGCAGAAACTGTCAGCAGATGTGTGGCATCAGGGCGGTGGCGGAATCAGAATAGTGGCTGAGGCAGGTAAGTTTGAACCCTGACTGAGGCATAAGGATTGGGTGTGTGGGAAATCCTGGAGCGATCCACACCCGATTCTCTTGACAAAGTCAGTAGTTCCAATTTACACGTGGACAATCGGGTTTACTTGGGGTATCGATGGCCACCCGACAGCATCTGACACACACGCTCTGTTGCAAAACTTGGTTAACGGGCAAGACAGATTCTCACTGCAAACTCGGCATAGTTGCGGCCACCACATCCAGTTTGGAATGCCAGTATAGTACTGCGGATATATTTACTTAGGTGGCAGAGTGTGTCCAGTAGGCACAACTGTTGGTTTTCTGGGACTGCTACAGAGGTAATGTGATGTGTGGCGACTTGCCCTCCTCACTAGGCGGGTGAGGAGCTGCTCATCAGTGGACTCCAGACTTAGGTTACTACTGATGGAGCTGTTACTGTTCCTACCCCGCACACTTCCCCCAAGCAGCCGCGGCAGTGTCATGTAGTAGTGAGAGCTGAGTTACCCACACGGTCAGACCTGTCAGAGTGGACGATGCCGGCAAATTGGCAGCGGCCAACTTGATTACCGGATAGATTTCCTTATAGTATTTGATTTTGTCTTCCTCTCAATAGCTGGGGAAAAGGCTCCTTTTGGACCTGGGTAGCAGGGTCCAATAGGGTGGAGGAGCAGAAAGTTCATCCCTCTGCCGGAGCTGAATATTCGGGCTGTCAATAGCCAGGTCAAATAAGCATGCTGCGGGCCATCTGCACAAGGACTCGAGGGGCTCCTGCTCACATTTCCACTGTATACTGCCACGGTTGCTTGGGGGTCATTGGCCTCATCTTCTCATCTCCTCATCCACCTCCTCAGTGCTCCTGCTCCTCTCTCTTGTCACATGGGTTAGAAAATCACTCATTTCATCCAGTCAATGCTTCTGCTTCACAATGTTCCTCATCCTCCTCCTCCATTTCAGTCCCCACGGACTCATTTTGGCCATGAGAGGTAGTAGCACACGTCTCCAGTCCCTGCCCTAGACAGATTTTTCAGCATCTGTTCCAGGACATGAATGCATGTGGATATGACGTTATTCATCACGTAGTCTGTGTGCTGACAATTAACGGTTGAATACCTACACGAATTGGCCTCAACTAACGGCCAGGGTGATCACGCATGAGCTGCCAATGGATGACATCAAAGTTACACAGGGGTGTACTTTCTGTCTGCCTGGTATCATAAGAAATCGTTTAATAGCCTTTCTCTGTTCATTACAGTCGTCCAACATGTGCAGGTGGAATTCCAGCGGGTGGAAATCCTCGCATATCTGAGTGTGGTTGGGGAGGCGTTCTGCGCTGCATTTCAAGGAGGGTGTGTTTCCTGGCTTTGTACGAATGGATAAAGTGCTTGCACAGTTTCTGGCCATTTCAGAATGTTCTGAAGTCGGTGGAAGACTTCAGGAACCTTTTCACAACCAGATTGAACACGTGCGCCATGCAGGGCGCATGGACCATCCCCCTCGGTTGCAGCGCGGACACCATGTTCCTCCCTTGCCCGTCACCATGGTTCCGATTTGCAGTTGGGGGAGAAAGCCAACATCGATTTCTTGCTGCATGACCGGGAGCTTTCCCCCTGTGTGACTTCGTTCCCCGAGGCAAGCCAGGTGTAGAACTGTGTGAGACCGCTGTGCCTACACATGTTGGTATGATGGAGCAGTATTGTGGAAAGGTGAGATGGTTGGGGGTGGTGGAGGAGGAGGAGGCGGACATTGGGCAGGTGCAGCAGTTTGACACGTGGAGGAGAAGCGGGTCTCCTGTCCAAGTTGGTTGGTGTGCCTGGGTGGGAAGCACATTCACCAGTGGGCCGTAAAGGACTTTTATGGCCCTGACCGTAGTTACAGCTCCAGACGTCCGCGCTGCGTGCACCTTGGAAAAAACGATAAGCTCAAGGACTGACCCAAACCCTTTTGTTCTATATTTATGAAGTGCTGGTACTGCCTTTTTGGAAAAAAATTACGGCTTGGAATCTCCATCTCGGTCGGCACAAGCCATTAGTTCTTGAACGGTGCAGAGTCCACCATTTGGAAAGGGAGGACTGCAGTACCAACAACTTGGAAAAGGAGCACGGTCAGCTGCTGCACCCTTTGGATGGTTGGAGCATACTGTTTGTCTCTTTGCAATCGCCTGCTGAAAGACTGCTGGCGCATGAGTAGCGAGGAGCAGGAGCATTGGACCGGGAGATGATGTCAAAGAGAAACAGCTCCCTTCTGCAGAGGTGGTGGAGCCTTGATGGTGCAATGGCATGCGTTTCCACTGGGCTGCTGCTTTCTGCGTTGCTGCGGCGCGGTGACCACCCCAAAACTGAGCCACGTTTCTCCCAGGCCACCGGATGGTGACGCTGCATGTGTTGAAAGAGGGCCCTGGTGCCAACGTTAGCTCCCTGGCCACGCTTCACTTTCTGCCACAGATTCTACTATACCCCTATTCGGCTCCTCCCGGGTTTAGCAAAGGAACTGCCAACCGCCGAGTATCGGATTTTACCGCCAACGCTCCCGCACTGGGGTGATACTTTCCGCCGCTGCCTCGCTGAGCCCTGTGCCGCTACTTTCTTGGAACTGCGAAAACGGGTTTTTTACCGTGGCCGCTTGGCTCCCGACCTCACATGTGTATCCTTTGCTGACCTCGGCCCCACGACCACTTTGGGTGGCTCTGCGCCGGCTG
>JAODAL010060087.1:0-21079 GCA_025379985.1 Phyllomedusa bahiana | reverse complement strand
ACTTGTAGTGTGGTGTGATTCCTAAGGAGTACAGAGGACAGGAGTAGAATGACAGCACCTGGGGTTGAACACTTGCTCAGCAGTGAGTGTGTGTGATTACTAAGGAGTACAGAGGACAGGAGTAGAGTGACAGCACCTGGGGTTGAACACTTGCTCAGCAGTGAGTGTGTGATTACTAAGGAGTACAGAGGACAGGAGTAGAATGACAGCACCTGGGGTTGAATACTCGCTCAGCAGTGAGTGTGTGTGATTACTAAGGAGTACAGAGGACAGGAGTAGAATGACAGCACCTGGGGTTGAATACTCGCTCAGCAGTGAGTGTGTGTGATTACTAAGGAGTACAGAGGACAGGAGTAGAATGAAAGCACCTGAGGTTGAACACTTGCTCAGCAGTGAGTGTGTGTGATTATTAAGGAGTACAGAAGATAGGAGTAGAATGACAGCACCTGGGGTTGAACACTTGCTCAGCAGTGAGTGTATGTGATTACTAAGGAGTACAGAGGATGGGAGTAGAATGACAGCACCTGAGGTTGAACACTCGCTCAGCAGTGAGTGTGTGTGATTATTAAGGAGTACAGAGGACAGGAGTAGAATGAAAGCACCTGAGGTTGAACACTCGCTCAGCAGTGAGTGTGTGTGATTATTAAGGAGTACAGAGGATAGGAGTAGAATGACAGCACCTGGGGTTGAACACTTGCTCAGCAGTGAGTGTATGTGATTACTAAGGAGTAGTGTTGAGCGATTTTTATCGACAAAGTTGAAATCGGCAAGGTTTTTATGGTGATCAAAATTTCCAGATCATGCGATAATTAAGGTTAAAATCTGTGCATCATCTATTAAGATTGCGCCTTTTTCGGCGCTTCCTGTAATTTTGGCGGCCAGCAAATGAGATTACAGAATAGAGCAGGGTGAGATGTGTGTGCGACGTCATGACTGGGATGTGTATGGTTGCGATTGGCTGGAAAAATCACATGACCTCGTTTTACATAGAACAGCGTTTCCTGTTTCAGCCTCAGTGTCTCTCAGCGCCTCATAGGAGTAGGACGTGCGCTCTGCCTGTGGCCAAACAGCTCAGCGAAATTATTCTATTTCTGCACAGAGAAACCTCGACTATTAGCTGTGATCCTTCCAATTTAGTTAGATTAGGGATTTGAAGATTTTATGTAGTTAGCTAGAGAATTTTAAAGCAGCATCTACCGCTGTAAATTCACGGCGGGGTGGGGGGGAAGGAGACAGGAGGTGAGGGGCAGACATGTCTGTGGAGGAAGTAGTGACAAGTTTAGTGAAGGTTATTGGCAAGCCTGAAGAGATGGGTTTTTCAGGTTACTTTTTTAGTAAGCTGCAAACTCCACTTTTATTATCTTTATACAATTCGTTAGGTGTTCATTTTCAATTTTACCCATTACACCTGTGATGTTGTAAAATCCACCTTGCATTAAATTACTAACCAGCAATCTTGTAGTCAGCACAGGTTGTTTTTTGCCAAAAATACTGTGTATCGTACGAAAACATCACAGTTGGTGTTTTTTTGATTTTGCGCACCCAGCACTGTTCATTTGACGCAGCATCTACGTAATCTTAAAAACAGCAATTCTTATTCACCACAGGTAATTGAAAGGTGCAAAAAATACCGTTAATTATCAAAACATAACAGTTACGTGTTTTTTGACTTTTGCGCACCCAGCACTGTTCTTTGACGCAGCATCTACATAAATCTAAGAACAGCAATTCTATATTCACCACAGGTGAATTGAAAGGTGCAAAAAATACCGTTTTTATATCAAAACAAACCATTACGTTTTTTTTTACTTTTGCACAACCAGCATTGTTCATTAAAGCAGCATACGTAAATTTTTAAAACAGCCGTTCTATATTCATCACAGGGTGAATTGAAAGGTGCAAAAAAATTTACCGTTTATTATATCAAAACATAACAGTTAGTGTTTTTTGACTTTTGCGCCCCCAGCATTGTTCATTGACGCAGCATCTATGTAAATCTTAAAACAGAAATTCTATATTCACCACAGGGGGAATTGAAGGTGCAAAAAATACCGTTTATTATATCAAAACATAACATTTAAACGTGTTTTTTGACTTTTGCGCACCCAGCATTGTTCTTAAAGCTAGCATCTACGTAAATCTTATAAACCAGCAATTCTAAAATTCAACCACAGGTGAATTGAAAGGTGCAAAAAACCGTTTATTATACCAAAACATAACAGATACGTGTTTTTTGGACTTTTGCCCGTCCAGATTTGTTGATGGACACCTTGCGGGTTTAAATTAGATCAGGCAATTTTGTTTTGATTAGAGGGATTTGAGAATAGCTGTGATTTGCCGTCTTTTAAAAAGAGACTTTCCCAAAAACTATTCCATACCTTCTCAAATTTTTATATTTCTGAACATGGAGCGAAATGCAGGTGGGTAAGGGCGAGCAAAGAGGGGGGTAGCACATGGGGTAGAGGTACGAGAAAAGGTGGCCTTCCAGTGCTGGCGACAAAAACGCATGCCAGCGGATCGTCAGTTGCAGGACGTCAGGCCTGTCAATCGCTGGGTCGGGGCCCTTGTGAATTAATAACGAACATCGTCGCCAATCTGTCCTTCAGTGGTTAATGCAACCGGGCATTTTGCAGTCTTACCTCCTGTCCTCGCAGTTAGGCCCCCAAATGTCGTCATCGCATCATCAGCATCCGTCTAACATGAAGCAGCCCAAATGTCAACGTGTGTACCCACCACTGTGGATAATCCATTGTCTGAAGACCTCTTTGATGACAAAATGCGGTTGGGGTCAGAAGGCATGTTAAAAGATAAAGAGGATTTTTTGTCTGCTCTGAAGCCAGTTACTGTTTGCCACAGAGGAGGTGAAGGAAGCCGGTAAAATGGGGCAAAAATCCCGGTGCGGTCGGCAACCCTTGCAGTGCCCCTTGCTTTTAGCCCGCAGCTTCTGGATGCAGAAAGTCAGGAGGGACCAAGTCACCTGTGTTGTTTGATTTTGGGATGATGACGACATTGCGGTTCCATCCTGGTCTTGTCCGCAGACTTTGCTTGCGAGCGCTTCATCAGTGGACGAGGAGGAAGACGATGGGCTAGTGTCAATACGGGTCCCGCCACAAAAAGGGAGAGAGGGCCGGTCGCAGAAGTCCGCTGATATGAATCAGCCAGCCATGGTCAGCGCAAACCCCGCTCCTCGCTTATAGCCGTCAAAAAGGTCCAGGACCTCTCAGCCTGGGCCTTCTTTGAGCAACCCTCTGATTCACCCAGCGTGTCATATGCCGCCTTTGCCGTAAACGCATAAGTAGAGGCAAAAACTTAAGTGGTTAACCCCCACCAAAACATGTTAGTCACATGCAGCGAATGCAATGAGTTGAAATGGAGGGAACATTTGGGCCCAAAAAAAAAGGCCCGGGCCCGACGCCGGGCCCCCAAGCCCCTGTCACACCTCTGTCTCGCCTCCTCCTCCTCGCACCACCAAGCTTCCTCAGCTGCCCATGTCTTCAGAGTCATGATCAGGGATCAGCCCCCACTTCAGCCTCCACACCGTCGCCGAAGTCCCAAACCAAGAAACCCACCGAGACCACATCCTACCCCTTCTCCTTCCGCATTTTTTGACGACCTGCACGCTTTACAGGGGCCCAAAGTCTAGCGCCAGCCTTCTGTCTTCCGGGGTTTGGGAGCAGAAGAAACACTTTAACCCAAACCATCCCAAAGCCAAAAGCCTGAATGTCGGCATTGCCAGGCTTTTGGCCTTGGAAATGTTGCCTTTCCGTCTGGTGGACACAGATGGGTTCCGCCACGTCATGGCCCTCGCCTGCCCCCCAATACCAGATGCCGAGCAGGCATTTCTTTGCCAGAAAAGCCGTCCCTGCCCTGGCCAGCCACGTGTCATCTAAAATTTCAAGCGCGTTGTCTGCATCTGTGTCCGGAAAAGTCCATCTCACCACCGACACATGGACTAGTAAGCACGGCCAAGGCCGCTATATCTCTGTGACAGCTCACTGGGTGGATGTCTCTGGGGGTGAGGTTGGCTTCAGGCTCGGCGCACGCTCTTCAAAACCCGCGGGGATGGTGCAGGGCTCTTTCCCCCAAGGTCCTCTGGTGGCATCACGTGCCAGAGCACCAGGCCTTTGTTGAAATTAATCTGCCTTGGAGACCGTCCAAAACACAGGCCCAGGAGCTGTGGACGGCTCTAAGCAACGAGGACCGAGCGCTGGCTGGGTGACAAGAACCTTGTGCCAGGCAAGGTGGTGTGCGATAAACGGGCGAAACCCTGCTGGCGCCTTAAGATCGGTAGGCTGGAGCACATCCCTTGCCTGGAAACATGTCATGAACCTTGTCGCCAGAAATTTCTAAAGAGTTTCCCCGGGTCTGGACTGCCTGCTGAAGAAGGCTCCAGTTCTGAGATCGCACTTCCCCCGATCGCACCCTGCTTCGTCCCGCCTGGCTGCTTTTGCGCAGCAGCTCAGCGTCCCCGTCAACCGTCTCATTGTTGACGTGGCAACACGCGGGAAAATTCCACCTCCAACATTCTCAGCGGATTGTGGCAGCGCGAAATTTGCCATTACGCAGTACGAAGTGAATGACAAATGGCCTGAACAAGCAGCGGTTATGGACCTCGGGGTGTTGAACCACCCGAGAGTGGAGGCAGGTGAAGAGCTCTGCACCATCCTTGCCAGTTTTGGAAAAAGCCACCAAAAGGTCAGTGCGGATAAATCTTGTCCCGCATGAGCATTGTGGTGATCTTAGTTCTGGAACGATCGTTGGACACTCTTTAAACAACAGGTCCCGCCAGCGACGGAGGAGGAGACGTACACAGATGCGGTCACGGAGCCTTTCTCTCCATCAAATCCACAAGGCGATAGTTTCACAATTTCATCGGTCTTCATTAGGCAGTGGTTCGGGGTCCAGAGCTAGTGCCAAAGGTGGCGCATCGCTCCAGGGTGCTCATCTCAGGCAAGTCAGGGCTGTGTTGAAGCTGTGCCGGAGGCAGCGGAGGAGGAGGAGGAGGAAATTCCTAGACACCGATGTTACCGACGTCCCTGCCTTGGAAAAAGAGTTGGGGGGCGATATTTGAGGGGGGAGGAGATGAGGAAGATTTTAGTTTGCTAGTGCCCCTCCGACCCCGAGGCTTGGGAAAATCAAGGCTCCATCCTCTCACATGAGTGCTTGGATGCTCCCTTTCCTCCAACATGATCCTCGCATTAAGGCCATCAAATGAACAACAGTTCATGGGTGGCCACCCCTCCTGGATCCCGGTACAAAACAAACTCAGCACTTTCCCTTTCACCCCACCCAAAAGAAGTAAAAGCAGGAAATGGAGACCTTGCTGATTGAATCAACTGGAAAACTCTGTTGCATCTGCTTCACGTTCCCCAAATGTCACAGTGGAACAACATCAGCGGTAGAGTGCCAAGTAGGCGTAGCGGCAGCAGCAGGCAAGGTGGCAGAAGCCTAATGGGTGACCTCTGGAAATCTTTGTTTACCACCTCACCAACGCATGCAATGCAGGGCACACATCCAACACACAGAGATCAGTTAAGATCATGGTGCACGACTATCTGCGTCTCAAACCGATGTTTTTGCATGTGTTCCCCGGGCCAATAGACTTCGGGTATCCAAAATGGACGAAATGGCCCAGCTGGTCATCAAAGCCATAGAGGTGTTGTCCTGCCCAGCAGCCAAACGTCATATTGAGCGGCCTTCAGCACAGCTGGAGAGTCATTACAGACAAACGCATCGGCTTTCCACAGATAATTTTTGATCGTTTGACTTTATCAAGATGAATCAGGCATGGATCTCTGATGATGTTGTTTGGCCCAATTGCCGAGGTCACGAATTTGTTTTCCGGTTACTTCAAAATTCCTTTTCAAACAGAAATGGTCCTCTTGAAAACTTTTTTTTAAAATGATCATTTCTTACTGCAATTTTTATTCTCTTTTTCCCAACAGTTCATTTTGTGGTTTTGCTTTGAGGAGACTGTAAAAGACAGCAAGGTTTCATGACAACCCCGTATTCCATTTACTACTTTATCTTAAGAAGTTTTCGCATTGTCAATAGTTTTGAGGTCATGTTGCTGTGAGTATACAGCTATAATTATGGTTTCCTTTGGAACAGAAATGTGGCTTCTAAGTGGCATTTTTCCCTCACAATTTTTAATAGTGGCTGAGAAGTCATATTTGTAATTTTTTGGGGTCATGAGGCTGTGAGATACAGCAAATAATCATGGTCCTTTGGAACAGAAATGTGGCTTCTAAGTGGCATTTCTCCCTCACAATTTTTAACAGTGGCTGAGAAGTCATTTTTTTTAATTTTTTGGGTCATGCTGCTTTAAATGCGCAATTTCTACAGGTTTTCCCATTATAAAAAATGTTGTTTCTAAAAAGACATTTTTTCTTCACAATTGACCAAAGTGGCTCAAGGGTCATTGTTTGAATTTTGGGGGCATTTTGCTTTGAAATGCAGCAATACTACAGGTCCTATTCGAACAAATGTTGTGTCTATTAGACATTTGTTCTTCACAATTGTCAAAAGTGGCTCATGGGTCATGCTTTGAATTTTTGGGGGCATTTTGCTGTGACATGCAGCTATAACTTAGGTCCTATTCTAAAAAAATGTTGTTTCTAACAGACATTAGTTCTTCCCCAATTTTCGAAAGTGGCTCAAGGGTCATGCTTTGAATTTTTGGGGGATTTGCATGTGACTTTCGCTATACTACAGGTCCTATTCAAAAAATGTTGTTTCTAACAGACATTTGTTCTTCACAATTGTCCAAAGTGGCTCAAGGGTCATGCATTGTATTTTTTGGGGGCATTTTGCTGTGACCATGCAGCTATACTAGAGGTCCTATTCTAAAAATGTGTGTTTCTAACAGACATTTGTTCTTCACAATTATCCAAAGTGGCTCAAGGGTCATGCCTTGAATTTTTGGGGGCATTTGCTGTGACATGCGCTAAACTACAGGTTTTCCCCATTCTAAAAATGTTGTTTCTAACAGACTTTGTTCTTCACAATTGTCAAGAGTGGCTCAAGGGTGATGGGTGCTGTCAGAAACAGGAATAGATAGGGACACGTTAATGGACCATATTGCAAAATGACTTGTATTTGCAAGATCTTTAACTTGCTATCAATCCCTGTATTGAGACAACCCATTTTCCCTGAAAAAAAAGGAACAAGACAAAGGTGGGATTCCATCCTATTTTAAAAATGGTTTTCTAGAATTAAAAGTACTAAAAAACTTGCATGTACAAATAGCTGTTAAAAAATTCCTCTGAATTGTACAAAGGGAGGTACAGGAAACTTGACCAGATGTTTGGTTATCGGAGGACATGGAGTATGGGCACGGCAGAGAACAAGTACAGAGGGCCATTTCCCCCAGCCGTTTGTAAAATGAGAAAAGAATGCCAGATAAAGGGCACCTGGGTGTTACAGGAGCGTTAACCACCAGTATTCCAAGCGAAGCCAATTGGGTCCACACCTTACGGAGGGGACAGCGCTACCCAGGTATTGACTGTGTACTGGGAAGGCTGGGTTCTCACACTTCCGCTTCCGCACTCGCTCAGCACGACAGTTTTCGTTGCTGCGTCATCAGGGCATTTTAAAACCCGCGTGTTAATAGATGACGGACGCCAGCCTGGGCTCTCACCGCACCCACTGTAACTCCGGCCCTGGGTTTTATGCTGTGGCCCAGGGACAGGGATAGTCAATGTCCAGTTCAACTAAAATGGGGGTTGAAGACTCCTTTTTCCGACACTTTTTAAATGTGGGGTCATGCAGGTTTGGGGCTCATGCTGTGGCCCAGGACAGGTTTTAGTCATGTCCAGTGGAAACTAAAATGGTGGTTGAAAGAACTCCTTTTTCGGCACTTTTTAAATGTGGGGGTCATGCAGGTTTGGGGGCTCATGCTGTGGCCCAGGACAGGTATAGTCCATTTGTCCAGTGAAACTAAAATGGTGGGTGAAAGACTCCCTTTTTTCCGGCACTTTTTAAATGTGGGGGTCATTGCAGGGTTTTGGGGGTCATGCTGTGGCCAGGACAGGGTATTCAATGTCCAGTTCAAGTAAGATGATGGTTCAAATCATACTGCTTCTGGCACTTTTCAATTTGTGGGTGAGCAGGTTTAAGGGTCAGGCTGTGGTACCCAAGACAGGGATAGTGAATGGTCTGTGACTTTTTTTCTGTGACTTTTAAACCTAAGTGTGTTGCCTAAGATGTAGCACGTATCCATTTGACTGTTGTGGATGTTAATTTCAGCTTCTCCAGCCTTGTTTGGGTGTAATAATGAAGGTGTTGTTGCTCTCCCATAGACTTTAATGGTCATCGCTCATAATCGACGCTCACTATCGAAAAACCTTATCGATAGCGGCCGACTATCGACTATCGATCGATCTCGATAGCCAACGCAATCGCTCAACTCTAGCTTCTACCTCATTGGGGTTTTTTGCCTTCCTCTGGATTAACACCTTAGCACAACAGGCTGAACTGGATGGACGTCTCGTCTTTTTTCGGCCTTACAAACTATGAAACTATGAAACTATGAAGACAACATAGCTACTTTTCTGTTTTTCATCATGAACCAGAAATTAGGAGATGGGAATAGCCCTTCATATTGCTCTATCTACAAATGTAACCTTACACCCTAGAAAGCTGTCCGCTGTCTGTAGCCGATATCTACATATCCCTCCCAATTCTTTCATACAGATAGAAGCCAGACTGTGATATGAGTTCTCAATGGGAAGAAAGGATAAAGCTGAAGCCAAGCACATAGGGGATTGACTTCATAGTGTTCATTCCTGCTTCCACTGACTTCTGCAGTCAATGAGGAATTGGAGGCCTCCATATGAATTTGATGATTCATGTATCTGAATTTTGGAGCAGTGGGTTGAAGCCTTGGGCACGACAGCAGACAAGCAATGGCAATGTGACATATAGGACCTAGGAAACATCATAGCAATTGATGGGTGTAACCAGAACCATAACAGCTGCTATGAGGCCCAGAAGTAAAGGGGTCCACTCAGGTGTGAGAAGATTGTAGCTTCTTGTAAGGATTAGGAAGCTGGTGCCTTCTGCTATTTAGTGCTGCTATGTGGGGTCTCTAATACATGGCGCCAATATGCACACCTCTAATAATGCTGCGGGTTCAGGTTCCCATCATCGGGTGATGGAGGTCACCATTTGCTATGGGACCCTATGACTTCTGGTTACACCACTGTGTTTGATACACACATACAAAGGTCTAAGTAAGCTTTCAACTCATAACAGGCACCTCCCTATGATATTCCTATTGATTGTTAGATACATGGGGTAGAGTATGGGGAGAAGGTATTGGGAAGTGGTACCGGAGATCTGGTAACAAGTGCAGAGGAGAAGTCGTCATTTGCACCTCTATGCTACCAGTAAAGAACATGGGTAATGAGCAATGATTGACCCATAGGCTATGTTCACACGACGTCTTATGGTGCGTACCTGTGTGAACCGCAAGACTCTGGGTGTTTTAGAAGTAGGCACTGGGGAGCGTGTACTTCGAAATCGCGGGGGGGGCCACAATAATGAGCTTTCCATCTTCTTTTGTAGGGCGGCGTTACATCCAATGGCTTGATTTATGCAGACATAAAAAAAAAAAAAAAAACTTAGGCTATGTTCACACAACATACTGCGGCATGTTAAGTACGTGCCGCAGTACGTTGTGTGTTTCAGGAGCTCGTGCTGATACTCCCGCGGCACGGGGGAGGGGGGGCGGCATTGATATTCATTACTGCCGACGCGTATTCGCCACAAGTAATTGTGGCGTGCATATCGCCCGTATTAGAGTGCAAATACACGGCGAAATGCGCACCGAAATTATGCCATGTGAACATAGCCTTACAGACAAGAAACCGCGCCAAAAAACGTCCCTCTTTCAGCTGCTTTGGACAAGTAGGGGGACAAAAAACTCAATTTTCTTAATGCTTTTAGGATTTGGTTTTCAGCTCGTTTTTTTGTCCACTGCAGGGGAGACAGATCTGAAATATCAGGATTTCTTTGAGCCCTTCAAAACCCAGCTGTTAGAATGTGAGAAGTGCCTCAGCCGCCCACATGAAGGTGCTCCCTATAATGTAATAAATTTGAATTTCAGTCATAAATTGTATCACGGCTCTTGAAAGAAAAACTATATTGCAACCCCCCGGTGGCACAGACACTGGTGGAAGTCTATGGAAATGCTCTGGTCCAGACTGTGTTACACTTTGTATAAAAGGGACCCCCGCCCGACTGTCTGCCCTGAATTTAATCCGGCATATTAGAGGTATGGCCAGGGCCGCCAACCGAAATTTCAGGGCCCCATACAGCTGAAGCACCTGGGCCCCCCCCCTGTAAACCCCACCCCCAGCAACCTGATCGCCCCGCCCTCAGCAACACGATCGCCCCGCCCCCAGCAAAAAAAAATGGCCTCTAGGATATAAATGCGCCCATTTTACCACATAATACAGTGTGCAAACAAGAACTGTATTGTGTAGTTCAATAGCAAGTGAGTCACATATCTGTCTGTCTCACATATCATAGACACAGGGCTAAGTAGCTCCATCCATATCCCCCTCACCACATACAATATCCCCCTCCACCCACATACAATATCCCCCACCACCACTTACTATATCCCCTCCACCCACATACAATATCCCCTCCACCCACATACAATATCCCTCCACCCACATACAATATCCCCCTCCACCCACATACAATATCCTCCTCCATGTTTCCCTTGGTCACGCACGTCACCACCTTCTAAAATACACACCAGCAAGAAAGAAAAGTGTAACTCCTATCCCCAGGGTCAGGTGTTCCCTCACTCTTACAATCAGATACACATGTACACCGCACTAAACTAACACCGATATAACACCCACCATATGGAGACCACATAGAGGTCAGACACCAGCTCAGGTATAACCTACAACACCACCATATGGAGACCACATAGAGGTCAGACACCAGCTCAGGTAAAATCTCAAACAATGCAAAATAGAGACCACATAGAGGTCAGACACCAGCTCAGGTATAACCTACAACACCACCATATAGAGACCACATAGACGTCAGACACCAGCTCAGGTATAACCTACAACACTGCCATATAGAGACCAGATAGAGGTCAGACACCAGCTCAGGTATAACCTACAACACCACCATATAGAGACCACATAGAGGTCAGACACCAGCTCAGGTCACATTACAGTGAATACAGCACTGATCCAATATAGAAGTAACATAACCCCTTACATCCAGGGACTCACCGGAGACGTCCTATCTGAGGAGTCGTTCTCTTCTCTTGATTCGTTCTTTTTCCCTTCTCTTCTGCATCCGTTCCACACTGCCATGAGGACTTGTCCCGGCCACAACTCATCCCTGCAGAAATAACACACAAATATCTTAGAATCCTCAATTTTCCAGCATCTCTTTACCTATTCCAACCTCTGTACAAACTTCCCAGGGGTGGGAGAGCGGGTGCAGGCCATAACTTAGAGGTCTAGTATTCTACGGGTTTGGAAGGTGGGGATAGGACTTCTTTAGAGGTTAGGTAGCCAGGGCCCTCCTTTAGAGGTTAGGTAGCCAGGGCCCCCCTTTAGAGGTTAGGTAGCCAGGGCCCCCCTTTAGAGGTAGGTAGCCAGGGCCCCCTTCAGCGTTAGGTTGCAGGGCCCCCCTTTAGAGAGAGTGAGCCAGGGCCCCCATTAGAGAGAGGTAGCCAGGGCCCCCTTTAGAGAGAGGTAGCCAGGGCCCCCTTTAGAGAGAGGTAGCCAGGGCCCCCTTTAGCGAGAGGTAGTTAGGGCCCCCGTTAGAGTGAGGTAACCAGGGCCCCCATTAGAGAGAGGTAGAGAGGGCCCCCATTAGAGAGAGGTAGCCCGGGCCCTGTTTAGTGAGAGGTAGTCAGGGCCCCCTTTAGCGAGAGGTAGCCAGGGCCCCCTTTAGAGATAGGTAGTCAGGGCCCCCTTCAGCGAGAGGTAGCCAGGGCCCCCTTCAGCGAGAGGTAGCCAAGGCCGCCTTCAGCGAGAGGAAGCAGGGCCGCTTCCTTATGTATATTAAAAAAAAAAAAAAAAAAACAGCCACTTACCTGGCTCCGGCTCCCGCTCCTGGCAGGTCCCGGCCGCTCCGTGCTGCCGCTGGCTCCGTACTGCCGCCCTGCATAGGCGGCGCGGTGAAGTGACGTCACCGCGCCGCCTACGTCAGCAGTAGGGGCCGGCGCCTGGCAGGCTGAAGGCCTAACACCTTCAGCCTGCCAGGGAGATCAGCGGAGCGCAGCGCTAGTGGTGCTGCGCTCCGCTGACCCCGCGCAGCCCCAGGAGTCGGGGACATTAGTCCCCAACACCCGGGGCGGGCTCTGAGCGCTCGGACGCGGGGGGCCCGAGCGCTCAGTGACCGGATGCGCGGCCGGGCCCCGGGGAGCGACGGCACTGCCTCCGGGGCCCGCAGGAGCTCGGGGCCCACACTGTGGGCCAGGCAGAGCCTGGTTCGGCGGCTGCGCCGCCGGGCCCCGCGCTGCCACCGGGCCCCATACGGGAGTACTGGTTGTACCCCCTGTATGGCGGCCCTGGGTATGGATAATGGTGCCATGCAGGGAAGGGGCAATAACCTGTGTCTACAGCCGGATCATAGAACAGGTCCTGGAACACATAAGTTGTCTGTATTATGGCAGCGCTGCCGGAGAGGAGGGGGAGATCTCTGTACAATGTGTGACATCAAGAATTGATCATAGGGGGCAGCATTTTCTGCACTTTCCATCAACCAATGTCATTAGAGATTAATGTGATCAGTTTCCCCTCTTGAACTGGAAATAGTGGAGAACAATAGATCCCATTTTGTGTCTGATTAAATTCAGGGCAGACATTCGGGCGGGGGTCCCTTTTATACAAAGTGTAACACAGCCTGGACCAGAGCATTTCCATAGACCAGTGTCTGTCCCACCAGGGGGTTGCAGTATAGTTTTCCTTTCTAGAGCTGTGATGCATTTGCATTCCAATGACAAATTGTATTAAATTATGGGTAGCACAGGGGCGTAGCTACAGACTCATGGGCCCGGGTGCAGACCTTCAGCTTGGGGCTCCTCTACCGGCAGGCAGCTTCTGTGGACCAATACTTTTCAATAACAGGTTCCCTACTTGACGTGTCGGATGTCTGTGGTGCAGCGCGCGGCAAAATATTATTTCTATTAAAAGGAATTGTCCAATTGACAAAGAAGAACAAGTTATACAGCCAAAGTGTCTGTTCCCTCCCCCCCACAAAATAAAAAAATGTTGTGGGCTGAACAGGAAAAATGCAATTGTGTCTTTTTGTTTATGAGTTTAGTTTTTTGTGGAGTTTATGCTGAACAGTTCAATTGACATTTATCTATATTCTGTGGGTCAGTAATTACACAAGGGTCACATTATCACCACTATATAGTGACTTATACCACCATAATATTACTGTCATGATCATGCCAGAAAGACCCCCAGCTTTGAGTTCTGGTCGCCGGCCACGGCCGTTGCGACGTAAGCCGTGGTTTTTGACATAGTGTCTACATTTGTGTTTACTAGTGTGAACTGGGTTTTCTTCCCTGCTATCTTGATTGATTCCTGGCCGACACCCGGGCCAGGAATTGTCCAGCACTCCATGGGTTAACCTGGCTCCTGGGTGATTGACAGCTCTACCTTCCTATCTGGTCTTCCGTTTCTTCCTCCTATTGCCTTTGTCCTTAGTTCTCCTGGAAGGTATTTAAGGGTTCTTCTGTCTCTTCTCCTTGCCTGTTATACTGTTCTGTTTCTGCCTATAACTCGCCCTCTCTATTCTGTGCCTCCCTGGTTACCTTACTCTGCTTGTTTCACGTTTATTCTTCTGCCTTCTGACTTTGTACTGCATTCCCGATAGTTACCGACTTGGCTTACTTGACCGTCCCTTTTTGTGTTTGTATTGTTTGTCTGCGTCTTGTGTTTTCACAGTATTCAGTATAGTGCTCAGTCTTCTGGTTGGGGCCGACCTATTAAGGAGTCGGGCACCCCAAAAGGCAGGGACAGGGGTTGGGACCAGTGTCAGGGCCTCACGCTGTCTGTGTCTGTTTGTGTGCCCCTGACGGGTCCCTTACATTATAACAGGCCATACCCCAGTCGACTCTTCCCGTGGTTCAATATGAGCACCGACTTGTCGGTCACCGACCGCTTGGATGAGTTGACAACTCAGCTTCAGGGCATGGTGGGGCTTATTAATCAAGTCTCGCAGCGTCTGGATGCCATAACTAACCAGGTACCTGGATTTGCTGCTCCCTCTGTGTCCCTGCCTGCCCCTGTTTTTGTGGATCCTAGCATGCGTCATAAGTCTAAGATGCTTCTACCTGATCGCTTTGATGGAAATCCTGACAGGTTCCGGACCTTCAGGGACTTGTGTAATTTATTTTTTCGCTTCAACTATTTTCCCACTGAGGCTGAGAAAGTAGCAGTTGTTGTGTCTCTCCTCCATGGCCCACCTCAGGATTGGGCATTAGCTATACCCTCTGAAGCCCCTGAGTGGAGATCAGTGGACAGATTTTTTTTGGCTTTAGGACAGGTTTATGATAACCCCAACCGTGTGGCATGGGCAGAGACTCATCTGCTATCTATTCAGCAGGGCTGCCGCTCGGCTGAAGACTACTGTTCTGAGTTCCGCCAATGGTGCACGTTGACTGGGTGGTCAGACCAGCCTCTGAAGACCCTTTTCAGACAAGGGCTGTCTGATGCTGTGAAGGATGCTATGGTCAGCCATCCAATCCCTGAGACCCTGAGTGACTTTATGACTCTAGCTGTGACTATTGACAGACGACTAAGGGAGAGACGCAGGGAAAAGCAAGGAGGTTTGACTGTTCAGCTCAAGTCAGGCTTTCCTGTAAAACCTTTTTCTTCCTTCTTTGAGAGTCCTTCTCTCCCATCTCCCTCTCAGTCTTCTGGAGAAGAACCCCATGGTGTTGGGTCTTACATCTGCTGCCACCAGGAGGAGACACTGGTTGGAGAACGCCTTGTGCCTTTATTAGGGGAAGCCTGACCATTTCCTGAGAAACTGTTCTATTAGGCCTAACTCACCCCAAGGTAACACCGAACGTCTGCACAATTTCCAGGAAGGTAACTCGAATGTACAGGTACCTCCTAACTCAAATAACAAGTTTGTTTTGCCCGTAACTTTAGTTTCTAGCTCCAAGACTTCTGCCTGTCGTGCCTTGATTGACTCGGGTGCTGCTGCTAATTTCATCAGTATGGCTGTTGCTAAAGCCTTGGGTTTGGAACTTGTTCCTTTGTGTTCTCCCTTCTTGGTTTCAGGTGTAGATTCTACCTCACTAACCGGAGGAAGAATACTATTTCGTACTGCTGAGGTCACTTTGAATGTTGGGAGTTCGCATACTGAAAAACTTTCATTTTTTGTCATGGAGGAACTCTCTGCAGATATTATTCTTAGGTTGCCCTGGCTCCGCCTCCATAATCCATTGTTCGACTGGAGAACCACTGAGTTGATCAAATGGGGTGACTCATGTGGTGCTCATTTGAAGATAGTGCATCCCTTGGTGTGTGCTGTTATTAATGTTCATGATGTTTCAGAATGTAATTCTAGCGTCTTTGATGGGGATGTTGGGGAACATCTGCTTCCACACCGGCCTGATTGTCCTATAGACCTCACTCCGGGGGCAAAGCTCAACTCGTCTGCCTCAGAACGAGAATCTATGCATCTGTCAATTGAGAAACCTGAAAATATTCTTTCATCGGGAGTAGATGTCACCACCTTGACTTCAGATTTAGTGTCCTCAACTACTAGTTTACAAAGTTCTGCTCCTCCCAAGCTGGCCCGCTTTTGCCGTGACGATGGTTCCCACCTCACGTATTCCGCCACTACACCTGATGAAACTAAAATAGAAACCGCCGTTAATCGACTGTGCACAGTCTGGGCTAGGAGTCATAAGACTGTAAGAAAAAAAAAATGCCCAACTAAAAATCAAAAAACCTAGTAAAAACCGCCGAACCAGACCAAAATATGTCCGTCTCAGAGTCTCATCTGCAAAACATGCCCCCAAGCTGGAAAAGGAAAAAGTCCATTCTGCTAAACATAGAGGGTCTGTTGAGGGTCCGGTGGCCCCCTCATAAAGGGGGAAGGGGGGTACTCTCATGATCATACCAGAAAGAACCCCAGCTTTGAGTTCTGGTCGCCTTCCACGGCCGTTGCGACGTAAGCCGTGGTTTTTGACATAGTGTCTACATTTGTGTTACTAGTGTGAACTGGGTTTTCTTCCCTGCTATCTTGATTGATTCCTGGCCGACACCCGGGCCAGGAATTGTCCAGCACTCCACGGGTTAACCTGGCTCCTGGGTGATTGACAGCTCTACCTTCCTATCTGGTCTTCCGTTTCTTCCTCCTATTGCCTATGTCCTTAGTTCTCCTGGAAGGTATTTAAGGGTTCTTCTGTCTCTTCTCCTTGCCTGTTATACTGGTCTGTTTCTGCCTATAACTCGCCCTCTCTATTCTGTGCCTCCCTAGTTACCTTACTCTGCTTGTTTCACGTTTATTCTTCTGCATTCTGACTTTGTACTCCGTTCCCGATAGTTACTGACTTGGCTTGCTTGACCGTCCCTTTTTGTGTTTGTATTGTTTCTCTGCGTTTTTTGTTTTCACGCTGTTCAGTATAGTGCTCAGTCTTCTGGTTGGGGCCGACCTATTAAGGAGTCGGGCTCCCTAAAAGCAGGGACAGGGGTTGGGCCCAGTGTCAGGGCCTCACGCTGTCTGTCTGTTCGTGCACCCCTGATAGGTCTCTTACAATTACTGACCAAATCAATGTATCGACCTATGATACCAATATACAAGGATCATAGAATACTGCCGCCATATATCACTACCATATAGTGACTAATGGCACTATACTGTTACTGACCAAACCAATATATCAAGACCATTAACACCAGTATACAAGAACAAAATAATACCACCACAGCATAGGCAACTGAAAACAATGGAAATCGCACTGCACATTGTTAGATGTGATGTTTTGGTCCATTTAGGGTCCGAAACACAGATCCAAACGCGGATCAAAAATGGGATCCAACGCATCGTGTGAACATCACCTAAGGGTTCATCTTTGCGCCTCCCAACTAGGACACATCCCATGCATCTGCCATAAATACTCATTGTTTG
Source organism: Phyllomedusa bahiana (assembly GCA_025379985.1). Taxonomy (NCBI): domain Eukaryota; kingdom Metazoa; phylum Chordata; class Amphibia; order Anura; family Hylidae; genus Phyllomedusa; species Phyllomedusa bahiana. Next base: position 3,934 of record JAODAL010060087.1, on the reverse strand, counting down.
AATACCCCATGAAGGAGAACGGTTATTGGCTCTATTTGCCACTGACTCGGGTACTGTCCTAGTGGCTACATGTTAAGTCCACCCTTAGCTGATTGTGCAGTTATTATATGAAGTGATTAAGGGCCTGTTCACACCTTTGGGTTTATCCTACCCTCATACTCCAACATGTAATCCTCGGCAGTGATCAGAGGCGAAAACTTTTTTTTTTTTTTTTATTAACAGAAGCGTTTTTGCCTTTTATTTAGATATGCGTTAGCTCCTGTGTGAACTACAGCATCGCCTGGCCATTGAAATGAATGGGAGTCAAATGACATGACCATTTTAATATGAAATCCAATGCAGAATCCGCATCAAATTCCTCATTTAAATCTGTTGTGTGAACATTAGGCTACGTCTACACAGCAGAGGTTTCCCGTCGGATTTTCTGTGGTTTAAATATTTTGAAACCACTGAAAAGTCGAAGGAAAATTGTCCACATAGACTTCAATATAAAAGCCGACCTGTGGTCTACATAGGTCGTTTTTTTTTTTTTTTGTGATCGTTTTTTGGGCACCAGGAACATGTTGTAAAATCCACCAGACTGTTTTTGGACGGTTCCGCTGAAAAAACTGCCCAAAACAGTTCAAAAAAACCATGCCAAAAACCTTAACCAAAAACTACTCAAAAACTCATGGGAAACCAAGCTGATTTGAACCTGAGGTTTTTTTTGTCCAATGTGGTTTTAGGTTTGCCGGCCGGTATTTGTCCAGTTTTGCGGCCGTCCCCGCGGCCGCGGGGGGGACGACTTTTCTCCGCGATGAGCGGAGAACAGCCCTCCCCCTCTCCCCTCCCATTGAATTGGTTAGATTCCGTCCGGAAACCGGCCGGACGAATGAACATGTTCAATGTTTTGCCGCCGGCGGCAAAACCGTCGGGCGGAAAACCCGTGCAGTGGGGACTGCTGCACGGGTTTTCCATAGAGCACAATTGTGCTCATTTTCGGCCGTTTTTTCTGGCGGGCTGAAAAACCGGCCGAAAACCCGTGCCGTGGGGATATGCCCTAAGTGGTATTCCCAGCTTCTAGCTTTCAGGTTAGGACAGTGGTCTTCATGATGGGGAAACTACAACTCCCATCATTTCCACAGTTGTAGATTATATAAATGCATAATGGGAGTTGTAGTTTCTCAACAGCTGGATTGCCGCAGTTTGAAGATCCTTGGGTTAGGGAATGGAACGGAGCCAGCTCCAGAGATTGGGGAGGTGGTCGCCCTCTCGACAGAGGCGTAACTTGAAGCTTTGGGGCCTTACTGCAAAAAGTTAAATGGGACCCGCAGCTACCCTTCCTCTCGATTTTCTCCAATGGGCGTTCTGCTTACAGCCGACCAGACATACTTAGATGTATTCAGAACTCCTATGGAAGAGAATGGAGAGAGTTCCATCTAAGCATGGCCACCTCTCCACTTTTGGTCTGCTTCCAGGTGTCTGTCAGGGAGGTCACACAATGGATTTTAACATGGAATCCAATGTGGAATCTGCGTCAAATTCTGTGGTAAAAACCGTTGTGTGAACATAACCCTAAGAGGTTCTCCCATCTAGATGAAAACGAACAAGCTATAGAAATTGGGGAGGTGGTCATCCTTGCTCAGCTCTCTCCATTCTCTTCTATGTGCATTCTGAATACAGCAGATCGCACTTACTGGACTGTGTACAGAACATGTAATGAGAAGACAACATGGCTGCTTCATAATTTTTCAATCAACTTCATCATAACCCCGTAATTAGGAGATGGGAATAGCCCTTCATATTGTTCCATCTACAAATGTAACCTTACACCCTAGAAAGCTGTCCGCTGTCTGTGGCCGATATCTACATATCCCTCCCAATTTTTTCATACAGATAGAAGCTAGACTGTGATATGAGTTCTCAGTGGGAAGAAAGGATCAAGCTGAAGCCAAGCACATGGGGGATTGATTTCATAGTGTTCATTCCTGCTTCCATAGCTATATGTCACATTGCCACTGCTTGTCTGCTGTCGGGGCCCAAGGCTTCAACCCACTGCTCCAAAATGCAGATACATTTTGGGAAAAGACACTGCGTGGCCCAAGTCATTGCTTCTCCAGATCTTCTCAATCCAACACAGGGTTTAGTGTTCAAAGGTCTGTAAGAACTGGACATGATGGGCCGTCCACCACTAATGGAGGAGTCCTGACCATTGTATTAGTGTGCAGGGACTTGGTAACCTACAGTGTTTATATGGAATAAGGCCGGGTCCACGCAGCAAAATCCGACACCATTTCCACATTGCTGGACCGCGCCGCGCACACCCTGCCCGTCAGATGGGAGGTTCCCGGCGCCCTGCACATTGGGGGGGGACCTTGTTCCATAGAAGGTAGAACATGTTCTATGTTCCACCGGACGTTCTTGGTTTCCCTCAGTAAAACCTGTGTCCTGTATAGACTCTAGCACGGATTATCTAATGGGGGCTGCACCGCGCAGGACACGCAGGATTCTCAGCAGATTCAAAATAATGAATCCACTGAGAAAATGCCCAAAATCCTGCGCTGTGTAGACAGAGCCCAACTGAGCCGTATCTGACCAGTATGATTGCAGGGAAGGGGCAGTAACCTGTGTCTACAGCCGGATCATAGAACAGGTCCTGGAACACATAAGTTGTCTGTATTATGGCAGCCGTGCCGGAGAGGAGGGGGAGATCTCTGTACAATGTGTGACATCAAGAATTGGTCATAGGGGGCAGCATTTTCTGGACTTTCCATCAACCAATGTCATTAGAGATTAATGCGATCAGTTTCCCCTCCTGAACTGGAAATAGCCGAGAACAATAGATCCCATTTCTGTCTGATTAAATTCAGGGCAGACATTGGGGCGGGGGTCCCTTTTATACAAAGTGTAACACAGCCTGGGCCAGAGCATTTCCATAGACCAGTGTCTGTCCCACCAGGGGGTTGCAGTATAGTTTTTCTTTTCTAGAGCCGTGATGCATTTGCATTCCAGTGACAAATTGTATTACATTATGGGGAGCACAGGATGTAGCTGCAGACTCATGGGCCCATGTGCAGAACTTAAGCTTGGGGTCCCTCTATTCCCAGACACAGTCTGTGTACCAATAGTTTTCAACAACAGGTTCCCTGACGTGTCAGATGTCTGCGGTGTAGCGCGCTGCAGACAGTTATGTCTATTAAGAGGAATTGTCCAATTCACGAAAAAATTCATTTCAATCGGGGCCAAAGAAAAACAAGCTGTACAGCCAAAGTGTCTGTCCCCTCTTGCCCCCCCCCTCCCTCCCCTCACAAAATAACAAAATGTTGTGGGGTGAACAGGAAAAAAATTCAATTGTGCCTTTTTGTTTTACGAGTTTAGATGTTGTAGGAGTTTATGCTGAACGGTTTGACATTTATCTGTATTCTGTGGGTTAGTAATTATACAAGGGACACATTATCACCACTATATAGTGACTAATATCACCATAATGTTACTGAGCAAACCAGTATACCAAGACCAATAACAATATACAAGGCCCAAAGAATACCACCACATATCACTACTATATAGTGACTAAAAGCACTATACTGTTACTGAGAATCAATATATCAATACTAATAACAATATACCAGGACCAAATACCCCATAAATCACTACTATATATTGTGGGTGAACAGGAAAAAAATACAATTTTGTCTTCTGTTTTTTGGGTTTATTGTTGTTGGAGTTTATACTGAACAGTTTGACTTAAGTGTATTCTGTGGGTCAGTAATTATACAAGGGTCACTTTATCACCACTATATAGTGACTTATACCACCATAATATTACTGACCAAATCAATGGATCAAGACCTATAATACCAGTATACAAGGACCATAGAATACCCCACATATCACTACCATATAGTGATTAATACCACTATACTATTACTGACCAAATCAATATATCAAGACC
>JAODAL010060086.1:0-21079 GCA_025379985.1 Phyllomedusa bahiana | reverse complement strand
CCCAGGTTTTGGCCTTGGAAATGTTGCCTTTCCGTCTGGTGGACACAGAGGGTTCCGCCACGTCATGGCCCTTTGGGCCTGCCCCATACCAGTTTGCGAGCAGGCATTTTATCCGAAAAGCCGCCTGCCCTGGCAGCCACGTTGTCATCTAAAATTTCAAGCGCGTTGTCTGCATCTGGGGCGGAAAGTCCTTTCTGACCACGACACATGGACTAGTAAGCAAGGCCAAGGCCGCTATATTCTGTGACAGCTCACTGGGTGAGATGGGTGGGGGGCTCTGGGGGGGTGACGGTGGCTCTCAGGCTCGGGGCACGCTCTCAAAACCGCAGGGATGGTGCGGGGTTTCTTTCCCCAAGGTCCTCTGGTGGCATCAGTGCCAGAGAAACCGGGCCCGTGTTGAAATTAATCTGTCTTGGAGACCGTCAACACACAGGTCAGGAGCTGGTGGAGGTTTCTCCGCAACGAGACCGAGCGCTGGCTGGGTGCCAAGAACCTTGTGCCAGGCAAGGTGGTGTGCGATAACAGGGGGAAATCTGCGGGCCCCCCTTAAGATCGGTAGGTGGAGACATCCCTTGCCTGGCACATGTCAGGAACCTTGTCGTCCAGAAATTTCTAAAGAGCTCCCCGGTTGGACTGCCTGCTGAGGGAAGGCTCGAAGTTTAAGTTCGCACTTCCCGTTCGCACCCTGCTTCGTCCCGCCTGGCTGAGTTTGCAGCTCAGCTCGGCCTCCCAGTCAACCGTATCATTGTTGACGTGGCAAACGCTGGAATTCCACCCTCCACATGCTCCAGCGATTGTGGCAGCAGCGCAATGCCATTACGCGTACAAAGTGACACATGGCCTGACAAGCAGGGGGTTGCGGACCTCGGGGTTTTGGGAGCCCCCGAGAGTGGAGGCGGGGTGAAAGAGTTTCTGCCCCCATCCTTGCCAGTTTTGAAGAAGCCACCAAAATGGTCAGTGCGGACAATGCCCTTGTCAGCATGAGCATTGTGGTGATCTTAGTTCTGGAACGATCGTTGGGGCCCCTCTGAAACAACAGGTCCCGCCAGCGGGAGGAGGGAGACGGACACAGATGCGGACACGGAGCCTTTTCTCCGTCAAATCCACAAGGCCCGCAGTTTCACAATTTCAATCGGTCTTCATTAGGCAGTGGTTCGGGTCCCGGGCTAGTGCAAGGTGGCCCCATCAGCTCTCAGGGTGCATCATCTCAGGCAAGTCAGGGCTGTGTTGAAGCTGTGCCGGAAAGGAGGGGGGAGGAGGAGGAGGGTTTATAGACACCGACGTTACCGACGTCCTGCCTTGGAAAGAGGTTGGCGCGAATTGAGGCGGAGGAGGAAGATGAGGAAGATCAGTTTGCTAGTGCCCCTCGACCCAGAGGCTTGGGAAATCAAGGCTCCATCTCTCACATGAGTGCTTGGATGCTCCATTTCCTCCAACATGATCCTCGCATTAAGGCCATCAAAAATGAACAACAGTTACTGGGTGGCCACCCTCCTGGATCCCCGGTACAAAACAAAACTCAGCACTTTCCTTCCACACACCCAAATAGAGAGTAAAATGCAGGAAATGGAGACCTTGCTGATTGATCAACTGGAGACATCTGTTGCGTCTGCTTCACGTTCCCCAAATGTCACGGTGGAACAACATCAGCGACGTGACAGCAGTAGAGTGCCAAGTAGCCGTAGCGGCAGCAGCAGCAGCAGGCAAGGTGGCAGAAGCCTAATGGTGACCTCTGGCAATCTTTATTTACCACCTCACCAACGCATGCAATGCAGGGCACACATCCAACACACAGAGACCAGCTTAAGATCATGTGGACGACTATCTGCGTCTCAACACCGATGTTTTTGTATGTGTTCCGGACCCAATAGACTTCTGGGTATCCAAAATGGACGAATGGCCCGAGCTCGCTCGCCACGCCATAGAGGTGTTGTCCTGCCCAGCAGCCAGCGTCATATCTGAGCGGACCTTCAGCACAGCTGGAGGAGTCATTACAGACAAACGCATCCGGCTTTCCACAGATAATGTGGATCGTTTGACTTTCATCAAGATGAATCAGGCATGGATCTCTGATGATGTTGTGGCCCCAATTGCCAAGGTCACCGAGTAGTTGCGGTCTACTTCACATTCCTCTTCAAACAGAAATGGTCCTCTTGAAAACTTTATTTTAAAATGATCCTTTCTTACTGCAATTTTTATTCTCTTTTCCCAACAGTTCATTTTGCTGGTTTTGCTGTGAGGAGACTGTAAAAGACAGCAAGGTTTCATGACAACACCGTATTCCATTTACTCACTTTATCTTTAGAAGCTTGCGCATTGGTCAATGGTTTTGAGGTCATGTTGCGTGAGATACAGCTATAATTATGGTCACTTTGGAACAGAAATGTGGCTTTAAGTGGCATTTCTCCCTCACAATTTTTATAGTGGCTGAGAAGTCATATTTATAATTTTTTGGGGTCATGTTGCTGTGAGATACAGCAATAATCATGGTCCTTTGGAACAGAAATGTGGCTTCTAAGTGGCATTTCTCCCTCACAATTTTTAACAGTGGCTGAGAAGTCATTTTTTATAATTTTTTGGGTCATGCTGCTTTGAATGCAGCAATTACTACAGGTCTATTATAAAAAAAAATGTTGTTTCTAACAGACATTTGTTCTTCACAATTGTCCAAAGTGGCTCAAGAGTCATGCTTTGAATTTTTGGGGCATTTTGCTGTGACATGCAGCTATACTACAGGTCCTATTATAAAAAAAAATGTGTTTCTAACAGACATTTGTTCTTCACAGTTGTCAAGAGTGGCTCAAGGGTGATGGTGCTGTCAGAAACAGGAATAGGTAGGACACTGTTAATGGACACATATTGCAAAATGACTTGTTTTTGCAGATCTTTAACATAGTATCAATCCCTGTATTGAGACAACCCATTTAATACAATTAAAAAGAGAAACATTGACATGGTGGAATTCCATCCTATTTTAAAAATGTGTTTTCTAGAATTAAAACTACTAAAAACTGCATGTTCAAAATAGTGGTAAAAAAAATTCCTCTGAATTGTACAAGGAGGTACAGGAAAATTGACCAGATGTAGGTTATTTCAGAGGACATGGAGTATGGAGCACGGATAGGACAAAGTACAGAGTGGGCCAATTTCCTCCTCCACGTTGAGTAAATGAGAAAAGAAGCCAAGAAAAAGGGCACCTGGGTGTAACAGGTGCGTTAACCACAGTATTTCCAAGGGAGCTCAATTGGTCCGCACCATACGGAGGGGCAAGCGCTACCGGACAGGGACAGCATATGTCCAGTGAAAACTAAGAATGGTGGTGAAACGACTCCTTTTTCCATCACTTTTAAATATGGGGGTCATGCAGGTTGGGGCTCATGCTGTGGCCCAGGACAAGTATAGTCATGTCCAAGTGAAACTAAAAATGGTGCGTTGAAAGACTCCTTTTTCAGTCACTTTTTAAATGGGGGGTTATGCAGTTTTGGGCTCATGCTGTGGCCCAGGACAGGTATAGTCAATGTCCAGTGAAACTAAATGGTGGTTGACATAGACTCCTTTTTCGGCTCTTTTTAAATGTGGGGTCATGCAGGTTTGGGGCTCATGCGCGTTCCCGGAAGGGATATTGGCAATGTCAGTTCAAGTTAAATGATGGTTCAAATCATACTGCCTTCTGTCCACTTTTTATTTGTGGGTTGATGCAGGTTTAAGGGTTTGGCTTGTGGTACAAGAAGGGATAGTGAATTGGTCTGGTTTTTTTTTCTGTGGCTTTTAATAACCTAAGTGTGTTGCCTAAGATGTAGCAGTAATCCATTTGGACTGTTGTGGATTTTATAATTTCAGCTCTCCAGCCCTGTTTTGGGTGTAAGAATGAAGTGTTGTTGCTCTCCCATAGGACTTTAATGGTCATCGACCTCATAATCTATCATCCGACCATCGAATATCTTGTCGATGTTGGTCGAATCGGACCATCGGACTGATGTCGATGGCCAACGTAATCGCTCAACACTAGTAATGAGTAAAGAAATGGTCTAAGCCAAGTTAAATAAAATTAATGTGAACTAAGTTTCAGTCCCACATGGCTTACACCCAAAAGTTCTTAAAGAGCTCAGCTCCATTATTTCTGTGCCCCTGTATATGATATTTAGACATTCTCTAGTGGCTGGTAAAGTGCCAGGAGACTGGTGCAAGGCAAAAATGGTTCCCATCTTCCAAAAAGGGCTCTAGGTCATGCCCAGGAAATTATAGATCAGTAAGTTTAATGTCTATAGTGGGAAAACTATTATGGGGCTCTTAACCCCTTAACTACCTTGGATGTATGCATACGTCCAGGTGGTTTGGGGGTTAACGCACCTGGACGTATGCATACATCCTGGCAATCGCGCGGGCTTGCGGGCAAGCCACGCACGATCACGACATGGGACCGGCAGTATATTACCGCTGGCCGCATGCCGTATCACCCGCGGCCGGAGTGAGCTCCGGCTGCGGGTGATTAACGCTTCATTACTGCAAATGGCAATCCCCCCAAACAAGATCAAAAATAAATTAAGTACCCATATTTGGTATCTCCGCATGCGTAACGACCTGCACCTATAAATCTGTCAGGTTAATTGACCCTACGGTGAAGCCGTAAAAAAAATAACCAAAAAAATCACAGATTAAGATTTTGTTCATCCCGCACATAAAATGGAATAAAAAGCGATCAAAAAATCTTATAAACACAGAAGTTGTAACAATGAAAACGTCTGTTCATCAGGCAAAAAAAAAGTCCTTACACAACTCTGTATACGTAAAAAAAAAAAAAGTTATGGCTCTCAGAAAATAGTGATGCATAAATATTCTTTACAACAAACAAAAAATAAAAACAACTTTTTTTTTTTTAGTGTTCAACAAAAAAAAAATATATATAAACAGGATATCGCCGTAATGTATCGACCCAAGAGTAAAGCAACTTATCACGGATACTGTCACGGTGAGCGCTGTTAAAAGATAAAAAAATAAAAAACAACTACTAGATTGCAAGATTTTCTTTACCCTGCCGTCCAAAAAACATTTAAAAGCGATGAAAAAGCCTTGTCCCCCCAAAAATGATACTAATAAAGATGTCAACTCACCCCGCAAAAAACAAGCCCCTACACAGCTCCATACACGAAAAAAAAAAAGTTATGGCTCTCAGACTATGGCGATGCAAAAAAGTGTTTTCCGTTAGAATAAAGTTTTTTTTTATTGTTAAAAGCAGTTATAAACAAAAAAAAAATACAAATGGTATCGCTGTAATCGTATGACCTCACTGAGTAAAGCTAGACTGTCAATATACCGACAGTGACGCTGTAAAAAAAAATAAAAATTAAAAACACTACCAAGATTGCTGTATTTTTTTCAAAACATCTCACAAAAACCTTAATAAAAAGTGAACATAGTGCCCTATGCACCCCATAATGGTACCAATAAAAACTTCAACTTATCCCGCAAAAAACCGGCCCATACACAGCTCTGCGCACAGAAAAATAAAAATGTTATGGCTGTCAGAATAGGACAACATATAAACGCAATTTTTTATAGACATATTTCTATTGTGTAAAAGTAATAAAACAGAAAAAACTATATAAAATCTATATCATTGTAATTGTACCAACCCCCATAGTAAAGTTATCCTGTCATTTACTCTGCTGTAAAATTGAAACTCAAAAAACAATGACCGAACTGCGTTTTTACCCCCATTTTCACGGCCCAATGCTAAAAAAAAACTATGGAACACCTGTGCACCCAAAATGCACAATACTCCCCTAGATGAGATTTCTGAGGGGTGTTGAATCCAAAATGGGGCGATTTCTGGAAAGTTTCACCTGTTCTGCTACTTTGGGGGCTTTGCAATTGCGACATGGCCCCACCAAAATCTGCGGTCCAAAAGCCAAATAGCACTCCCTGCCTTGTACGCCCTGCCATGCGCCCAAACAGCAGTTTACACCCACATGTAGGGTATTGCCGAACTTAGAAGAAATTGCTTGACAAATTTTTAGGGTTCCTTGTAAATATGAAACATTTTAAGCTAAAATTGCAGATTATTGGAAAAAAAATGTTTTTCATTTTCACAGGCTAATGCTAAAAAATTTGTGAATCACCTGTGGGGCCTATATACTCACTGCACCCCTGGATATATTCCTTAAGGGGTTTAGTTTCCAATATGCGGTCTTTTTAGGGGTGTTTATTAAGTTTTAGCACCTTAGGGTGTCCTCAAACCTGAAATGGCACCTAAATAAAATCGTATTGAAAATGAGACCCCAGAGTCCAGTAGGTGCTCCTCCTATTCTGGGGTTTATGGTTGAGCCAAATAATACACTAGGGCCACATATGGGATATCTCTAAAACGGCAGACCTGGGGAAATTGATATTATGTTGCATTAACCTAGTCACAGTTACCGTATTTCAGTGAATAATGGATAAATATTGAATATCTGCAAAAATATTGAAATTTTGAAATTTCACCTCCACTTTGCATTAATTTCTGTGAAACACCTAAAGGATTATCAAACTTCCTGAACAGTGTTGTAAATACGCTAAAGGGTCTTGTTTCTTAGATGGCATCATTTATGGGAGTTTCTGACATGCAGGCCCTTCAAAGCCACATCAGAACTGGAGTGGTTCCTAAAAAATTTATATTGCAAATTTTCTTGAAAATGTGAGAAATTACTACTAAGTTTCTAAGCCCTCTAAATTCGTAAAAAAAAAAAAATAAATTTAAAAAATGATGCCAACCTATAGTGGACAAATGGTAGATGCTAGTTAGAAACTATTTTGTGGTGAATAAATATCTTGCACACAGAAATTTTGGAACTTTCAAAATCACAAATTTTTCCAAATTTTCATGAAATTTTGATATTTTTCCCAAACAAAAAAGGATTGTATGGATAAAAATTTCTTACTAACTTAAAGCACAATGTGTCACGAGAAAACAATCTCTGAATCACATGGATAGGTAAAAGTGTCAAAAAGTTATTCTCACATAAAGTGACACATGCCAGATTTCAAAAATAGGGCTGTGTCAGGAAGGCCAAAACTGGCTTGGTCCTTAAGGGGTTAAGGGTTATATACAAGATTATTTGGATGAAAATAATATTATAAGTTATTGCCAACATGGTTTTTCTAAGAATAGAATTTGTCAGACCAACCTGATCTGTTTTTAAGAAGAGGTGAGTAGAAATATGTAAATAAAGGGCCACATGTATGAAAACTGTGTGGGTCTAAAACTCTCTTTGTTGCCCATAGCAATCAATCAGAGCACCCCTTTAATTTTATTTAGTGCTTCCGAAAAATGAAAGGGGCACTCTGATTGGTTGCTATGGGCAAGAAAGAGAGTTTTAGACCTAGACAGTTTTCATACATGTGGGCCAAAGGGTTTTTAGGTTCTTCAAAGTCACTTGACACTGTCCCTCATAAGCCTCTATTAGGTAAATTAAAGTGTATTGGGTTAGAAATAACAGTGTGTAATTGGATTAAAAACTGGCTATCAGATTGTAGTCAAACACTGGTGGTAAATTATTCCTTCTCGGAATGGTTATAAGTTGTGTACCCCAAGGCTCAGTATTGGATCTGCTTTTATTCAATTTCTTTAATAATTACATAGAGAAGGAGATTAATAGCACTTTTGCAGATGATGTCAAGCTATGTAGTTTAATGCAATCTGTGAAAATTGTTTGTAAATTGCAAGCAGAAATGGACCCACTGAGTGTTTGGGCATTCGCTTGGCAAGTGATGTTCAATGTGGATAAATGTTAAGTGCTACATCTGGATTCTAATAATCTGCAGGCATCATCTAATAGTCTGCAGGGGGTGAAAAACTGGGAGAATTGCTAGTTGAGAAGGATCTGGGAGTACTTGGAGATCATAGATTACAGAACAACATACAATGTCAATCAACTGCCTCCAAGGTCAGCAGAATATTAGAGTGTATTAATAGAGGCATGGACTCGTTGGACAGGGATGTAATATTGACACAATATAAAGCATTGGGGCAGCTGCATTTGGAATATGCTGTTCAGTTCTGGGGCCCACTTTATTGAAAGGATGTAATGGAGCTAAAGAAAGTACAAAAGGTGAGCAACCACACTAATAAGGGGAATGGAACATCCTAGTTCTGAAAAGAGGTTAAAAGAGTTAAACCTATTTAGTCTTGTGAAAAGACGGCTCTGGGTAGACATGATTAATTTAATTTATGTATGGTGAGAAACTATTTCATGCAAAACTCCCTCAAAGACAAGGGGGCATTCCCTTCCTCTTGAGAAAAAAGGATTAAATCTCCAGAGGAGAAAAGTCTTCTTTAGCATGAGAACTGTGATCTGTGGAAGAGCCTGTCTGGAGAGCTGGTCACAACAAGAACAGCTGAAGGTTTCAAGAAACTATTTATAACCATACAATAGCAGGGGTGTCGCTAGGTAGTTTTATCCGATGCTCGGGCCCCGGATAAAACCCCCTGTGCCCCGAACCTTCCGGGCTCCAGGACACTGCCGTGGGCCTGGAGCACCGACTGGACGCACAGACAGCTGAGGGCTTCTGCGGAGCAGAGAGCAAGCGCTCCCTGCCCCGCAGAGAGTGTCGGACCGGCCCCGTGTCCGACACTGTGGGGCCGCCGGGTCCTGTTAGCGCTGAGGACCCGCCACAGCCCCGTGCTGCTCAGCTGGCAGCGGCGCGATATAATTACCTCATTGCGCCGCTGTCTGTCCTCGGGGGCACAGCCGTCATAAACTGTGCACCCAAGGAGCTGCCGGAGGAGCGCAGGACTGAAGAGGACGGAGCACGCTTGCCAGAGGAGTTAAGGTGAGTATTAATGTTGTTATTTTTAATGGTGTTTACCTGCCTCAGTGCCCCTATATACCTGCCTGAGCCCCTATATACCAGCCTGAGCCCCTATATAAATCCCTGAGCCCCTATATACCTGCCTGAGCCCCTATATATCTGCCTGAGCCCCTATATACCTGCCTGAACCCCTATATACCTACCTGTGTCCCCCTATATACCTGCCTGAGTGCCCCTATATACCTGCCTCAGTGCCCCTATATACTACCTGTGCCCCCATATACCTGCCTGTGCCCCCCTATATACCTGCCTTTTCCCCCTATATACCTGCCTGAGTGCCCCTATATACCTCCCTGAGCCCCTATATACCTTCCTGAGCCCCTATATACCTGCCTGTGCCTCTATATACCTGCCTGTGCCTTTATATACTGCCTGTGCCCCTATATACTGCCTGAGCCCCTATATACTGCCTTGGGTCTTGGTTTTGTAGGAGTTTTTTTTAGTAACAATCATTCGTCCGGTATATTTGCTCCATGTGTAGGTGTATGTTTTGGTGACTGTTTAGGGATATTGCACTGTCATACGGAGGTGAGCGGTTTTGACAAAGTAAATTTGTCAGCTCTGATTTTCATTGTACAGTGACTGCTGAGGTAATGGACAGGATTTACGTGGAATATGCAGAAAATTTGTGTAAAAACACATCATGCCGCTGTTCACAATGAGGCGCGAAAAATGGCCCCGGATTTTTTAGGACCCTAGCAACGCCCCTGTACAATAGTAATACTTTTGTAACATCTAGATCTCGTCTGATGGCAACTTTGGGATCAACAATACAATATTTCTTTAGGGTAGATTGATTCTAACATGATGAGTTCTAAAGTCTGCATCAGTAGGAAAAACAAAGCTTAAGAATTCCCTATCCCTCTCCCTTCATCCACATATTCACATCTTTACCCAACCTTGGTTGAACTTGATGGACATATGCCTTTTGTCAACCGTACTATGTAACTCTACTGTACACTATACAAAAATCCAGTGACAAGCCTTAACCTCTTCTCTTGGTGTTGGTGTTCTATTTGTTTTATTTCTATATTCCATGATATAATTATTTTTCTGTAGAAGTAGCTGTATACAGGCATTTTTTATTTTTTTTTGCAGAGCAAGTTTTGTTTTTAAATGGTACCATTTAACTCCTTCTCAACATGTGATGTAAATTGCATTTTTTTGGTCACCTCTTCTCCCATAAATGTAGAAAGGAAAAGTGATTAAAAAGTTATATGCACTCAAAAATGGTACAATTATAAAGTATAGGTAAATTAACAAAAAAATAAGGTACTCACACGAGTTTCTTGATGAAAAAAATAAAAAAAAGTTATTGGTCTCAGGCAATGCAAAGCAAACTGCAAATGCAAAAGTTTATACATTTTTTAAAAGTAGTAATACATAACATAATCATAATTGCACTAACCTGCAGACTAAAGTTAACATGTCATTCATACCTCAGAGTGAAATGAATAAAATAAACCCTCCGATCAATGGAATATTTTTTACATACTAATAAATGATATGGTGCTATAAAATACAACTTGTCAAGCAAAAAGCATGTCTTCATATGTCAATCAAAAAATAAAAAAGTTATAGATTTTAGGAGACAAGAATGTAAAAAAGAAACAAGAATTTCTGCATTGGTATGGAGTTAATGCACTATGAGATGAGATGGAAAAAAAACACAATTTCAGCATTGGTTATTGATAGTGTTGAGCGATTTTTATCGACAAAGTTGAAATCGGCAAGGGTTTTTTTGGGTGTCGAAATTTCCAGTCATGCGAAAATTAAAGGAAAAACTTTCATCATTTTAAAGATCGCCCCTTTTTGGGCGTTTCCCTGAAATTTTTGGCGGCCAGAAACGTTTTACAGAATAGACAGGGTGAGATGGGTGCGATGTCATGACGGGGATGTGTATGGTTGCGATTGGCTAAAAAAATCCATGACCTCGTTTTACTAAAAACACGTTTCCGTTTCACCCCTCGTGTCTCTCTGCTTTCATAGGGTAGGCCCTGCGCTTCCCTGGGGCCAAAACTAGCGAAATTAGTCTTTTTTCTGCACAGAGAAACCTCTATTTTAGCTGTGACCCTTCCCAATTTTAGTTAGATTAGAGATTTGAAGATTTTATGTAGTTAGCTAAGAATTTTTAAAGCGCATTTTCCCGCTGTAAATTCACGGGGTGTGAGGGGGGGGGGGGGGGGCCCGTGGGCAAACAAGACAAGCTCTATATATAAAGAACACTGGTAAAGTTCACCCCAAACTTTTGTGACATTGTAGTGGTTTTTCTTTATTATTAACAGTTTGTATTTAAATATTTCCTGGGTATTGGGCGCCGAAATTTTATTGGATAACATCAATTTTTAGTAACCAGGGCCCCTTGTTTTGCTGCAAAAAATCCCTTTTTTATCAGTTACTTTCAGTAGGTGCAATTTTACCCATTACACCCCGTGACGTTGATTACCACCTTGCACTTAAAATTTCAATCCAGCAATCTTGTGTCCACAGGTTTTTGTTCCAAAAATACCCTGTATCGTACGAAAACATCACGTTACTGTTTTTTTACTTTGCGCACCAGCATGTTCATTGACGCAGGATTTCTAAAACTTAAAACAGCAATTCTATATTTACCACGGTGAATTGAAAAAGGGGCAAAAAATACCGTTTTTATATCAAAACATAACATTTGTGTTTTTTGACTTTTTCGACCCGCCTGTTCATTGACCAGCATCTACGTAAATCTTAAAAAAGCAAACATATTTAACAGGTGAAAATTTAAAGGTCAAAAAAAACCCTTTATTTACAAAACATAAAAGTTAGTTTTTTTGCTTTTGGCCCACCCAGCACTGTTCATTGACGCAGCATCTACTTAAATCTTAAAACAGAATTCTTAAATTTACAAGGTGAATTGAAAGGTGCAAAAAATCCCTTTTTATTTAATCAAAAAAAATAACAGTTACGTGTTTTTTTTACTTTTGCCACCCCACTGCTTGCGCAGATCTACGTAAAATTTTTAAAAAGCAAAACTTATTTACCAAGGGGAATTGAAAGGGGGAAAAAATACCGTTTATTTTAAAAAAAACAGTTACGTTTTTTTGACTTTTGCGCACTGGCATGTTTTATTGACCAGCATGTACGTAAATCTTAAAACGCAATTTATATTTACCACAGGTGAATTGAAAAAGGGGCAAAAAATTTCCGTTTATTTATCAAAAAATAACAGTTTGTGTTTTTTGACTTTTGCCACCAGCACTGTTATTGCGCAGATCTCGTAAATTTTAAAAAGCAATTTTATATTCACCACAGGGTTTGAATTGAAAGGTGCAAAAAATACCGTTTTTTATATCAAAACATAACGTTACGTGTTTTTGACTTTTTGGGACCCAGCATGTTATTTGGGGCAGCATCTCGTAAAACTTAAAACAGCAATTCATATTCACCCAGGTGAATTGAAAGGTCAAAAAATACTGTTTATTATATCAAAAACAAAACGTTACGTGTTTTTTTATTTTGACACCCGCACTGTTCATTGACGCGCATCTACTAAATCTTAAAACGCAATTTTATATCACCCAGGTGAATTTTAAAGGGGCAAAAAATACCGTTTTTTTTTTTTTCAAAACTTTAAAAGTTACGTGTTTTTTGACTTTGCGCCCCCCAGCAAGTTCTTGACCAAACTAGTAAATCTTAAAACAGCAAATTTTTATTCACCACAGGGGAATTGAAAAGGTGCAAAAAATCCCGTTTATTAATCAAAACATAACAGTTACGTGTTTTTTGACTTTTGCACACCCAGCACTGTTCATTGACGCAGCATCTATAAATCTTAAAACAGAATTCTTTTTTCACCACAGGGATTGAAAGGTCAAAAAATACCGTTTATTATATCAAAAACAAACGTTACTGTTTTTTGATTTTGCACACCCCCATTTCATTGGCAGATCTACGTAAATCTTAAAACACAATTCATATTCACCCAGGTGAATTGAAAGGTGAAAAAAATCCCCTTTATTATTAAAAAACATAACAGTTACGTGTTTTTTGACTTTTGCACACCGCATGTTCATTATGCAGCATCTACGAAAATTTTAAAACAGAAAAAAAAAAATTTCTATTTTCCCAAGGTGAATTGAAGGTGCAAAAAAATACCGTTTATTATCCCAAAACATAACGATACGTTTTTTTTTGGACTTTTCCCCCTTTCCAGATTTGTTAAATAAACCCCTTTGCAGTTAAATTTGAACCCAGCAATTTTGTTTGATTAGAGGGTTTTTGAGAATAGCGTGATTTGCCGTCTTTTAAAAAGGATTTCCAAAATATTCCATACCTTCTCAAATTTTTATTTTTATAAACCATGGAGAGAAATGCAGGTGGTAAGCGAGCAAAGAGGGGGTAGCACATGGGGTAGAGGTACGAGAGGGTGCCCCTTTCCCAGTGCTGGCGAAAAACAGCTGCCGGGGGGACGTCGTTGCGGGACCGTCAGGCCTGTCATCGCGGGGTCGGGGGCCCTGTGAATAAAAGTAACGACATGTCCCATCTTGTCCTTCGTGGTTAATGCAACCTGATCAGCATTTACCCCCGCCTCGCAGACGGCCCAAATGTGTCTCACATCTCAGCATCCGCCCAAACATGAAGCACCCCAAATGTCAACTCGTGTCACCACCAATTTTGGGATAACCCATTGTCTGAAGACCTCTTTGTGAAAAAATGCGGTTGGGGTCGACGGCATGTTAAAAGATCAAGAGGATGAAAGGGTCTGCTCTGAGCCCAGTTATATGCCACAGGGGGAGGTAAAGGGAAAAGCCTCAATGGGGCAAAAATCCGGGGTCGGAAACGCCTTTGCAGTGCCCCTTTGTTGTAGCCCGCAGTTCTGGATGCAGAAAGTCAGGAGCCCAATCACCTGTGTTGATGAGATGATGACGAGACATTGCGGACCCACCTGGTCTTTTCGAGAATTTTTTGCGAGGCTTCACAGTGGCGGGGAGGAAGCGATGGGGTGTGTCAATACGGGTCCCGCCAAAAAGGGAGGGGGCGGTCGCAGAAGCCCCGTGTAGATTCCCCAGCCAGGTCAGCGCAAACCCCGCCCTCGCTTTCGCCGTCAAAAAGGTCCGGGGACCTCTCAAGCGGGCCTTCTTTGACAAGCTCTGTTTCCCCAGCGATGTCATATCCCGCCTTTCCCGTAAACCCTAAGAAAGGGGGAAAGAATTTAAGGGGGTTAACCACCCCCAACATTCTAGTAATGCACGAATGCATGGTTGAAATGCGGGAAAACATTTGGGCCCCAAATAAGGCCAGACCGACCCCGGGCCCCCCAACCACTGTCACACCCTTTGTCCCCCCCTCCTCCTCCTCCCCCACCGGGGTTCCTCAGTCCCCATGTTCTCAGAGTCATGATCGGGGATAGCCCCGTTCACCTCCACCGTGCCGAGTACCCCAGCACCACCAGGGGACCCACCCCTCCCCCTTTTCCCCCTTTCCCCCAGTTTACGCCTGATGCCTAGAGGGGCCATCTAGCAGCTACCCTTTCTGTCTTCCGGGTTTTGGGGGAGCAAGAAACATTTTAACCCAAAAACCATCCCAAACCCAAAAAACCCTGAATGTCGGCTTGCCAGGCTTTTGGGCCCTTTGGGAAATGTTGCCCCCGGGTGGACACAGATGGGTTCCGCCACTTCGGGCCCTCCCCTCCCCCCAATACCAGTTGCCGAGCAGGCATTTCTTTCCCAGAAAACCACCCCCGCCCTGGCCACCCACTGTCTTTAAAATTTTTAAAGCGCGTTGTCTGCATCTTTTCCCGGGAAAAGTCCATCTCACCCCCAACACAGGGACTAGAAAGCAGGCCAAGGGCCCGCATTCTCTGTGACGCTCAGGGTGAGCGGGTGGATGTCTCGGGGGACATGGCTCTCGGCTCGGCGCACCTCTTCAAAACCCGCGGGTGGTGAGGGCTCTTTCCCCCAAGGCCCTCTGGTGGCACACGTGCCCAGAAAACCAGGCCGTGTTGAAATTAATCTCCCTTTGGGGAGACTGTCCACACAAGGTCAGGAGCTGGGGGGCTCTAAGCAAAAAGACCGCGGGCGGGGTGACAGAACCTTGTGCCGGGGCAAGGTGGTGTGGTTAAGGGGGCAAAATTTCTGCGGCCCCCCTTTAAAAATGGTAGGCTGGAGCACACCCCTTGCCGGCACATGCATAAAACCTTGTCGCCCAAAAATTTCTAAAAGCTCCCGGGCTAGATGCCTGCTGAAGAAGGCTCGGGGTCTGAGTTGCACTTCGCCGTTCGCCCCCTGCTTGTCCCCCTGGCTGCGTTGCAGCATCAGCTCGCCTCCCGTAAAACGTCTCATTGTTGACGGGGCAACACGCTGGAATTTCCACCCTCCACATGCTCCAGCATTGTGGCAGCGCGCAATGCCATTACCGTCCCATTGGGGACCATGGCTGCCCCCGGGTACGGACCCGGGGGTTAACCCCCGAGAGTGGAGGAGGTAAAAGAGCTCTGCACCATCTTGCCAGTTTTGGACGCACCAAAATGGTAGTGCGGAAAATCCCTTTGTCACATGAGCATTGTGGTGATCTTAGTTCGGGAAACGATCTTTTGGACACTTGAAAAAACATTCCCCCAGCGCGGAGGGGAGAGGGGGAACAGTGCGGACAGGGACCTTTCTTCCGTAAAATCACAAGGCCCGACATTTTTCAAAATTTTTCTCGGTCTTCATTGGCGTGGTTTCGGGGCCCCAGAGCTAGTGAAAGGTGGCGCATCAGCTCTCAGGGTGCATCATCTCGGGCAAGCGGGGTGGTTGAAGGGCCGGAGGGCAGCGGGGAGGAGGAGGAGGAGGAGGGGGAGGTGATTCCTAGACACCGTTTTTACCGCGCCCTCCTTGGAAAGAGGTTGGCGCAAATTTGAGGGGGGAGGGGGAAGATGAGGAAGTCAGTTTGCTAGTGACTCGACCCAGAGGCGGGGGAAAAACGGGCCTCTCTACATGAGTGTTTGGGATGCCCTTTTCCCCCAACATGACCCTCGCATTAAGGCCATCAAAATGAAAAACATTTATGGGTGGCCCCCCCTCCGGGATCCAGGTCAAAAAAAAAATCACCTTTTTCCTTCCACCCCCCAAAATAGAGAGAAAAAATGCAGGAAATGGAGACCTTGCTGTTTGATCAACTGGAGAATCTGTTGCGCGCTTCAGTTTCCCCAAATGTCACGGGGGAAAACATCAGCGACGTGACAGAGTAGAGTGCCAAATAGCTAGCGGCAGCAGCAGGAAAGGGGTGGCAGAAGCCAATGGGTGACCTCTGGCAATCTTTGTTTACCATCCCCAAACCCATGAAAGCGGGGCCACTCCAAACACAGAGATCAGTTAAGATCTGGTGCACGACTTCTGCGTCTCAACACCGAGTTTTTGCATGTGTTTGGAAACCCATAGATTTTGGGGTATCCAAATGGAAACAAAGGGCCCGACTGGCCCCCGCCAAAGAGGTGTTTCTCCCCAGCAGCCAGCGTCTATTGGCGGACCTTCAGCAAGCTGGAGGAGATTACAGACAACGCACCC
Source organism: Phyllomedusa bahiana (assembly GCA_025379985.1). Taxonomy (NCBI): domain Eukaryota; kingdom Metazoa; phylum Chordata; class Amphibia; order Anura; family Hylidae; genus Phyllomedusa; species Phyllomedusa bahiana. Next base: position 4,706 of record JAODAL010060086.1, on the reverse strand, counting down.
AGCTTTCCAAAGATAATGTGGATCGTTTGCTTTTCAGATAAATCAGCATGGTCTCTGATGAGTTGTGGCCCCCCTTTGCCGGGGTCCCCGATTGGGTTGCCAGTCTACTTCACATTCCTTTTTCAAACAGAAATGGTCCCTTGAAAATTTTTTTAAAAAATGTCATTTCTTGCTGGCAAATTTTTTTTCCCCTTTTTCCCCCAACAGTTCATTTTCGGGTTTTGTTGAAAAGACTTTAAAAGACCAAGGTTTCATGACAACACCGGGTTTTCCCTTTACTCACTTTATCTTAAGAAGTTTTCGCATTGTCAATGGTTTTGAGGTATGTTGTGTGAGATACAGCAAAAATCATGGTCCTTTTTGGAAAAGAATGTGACTTCTAAGTGGGATTTATCCCTCACAATTTTTTTAAAAGTGGGTAGAATCAATTTATAATTTTTTGGGGCATGTTTCTGTGAGATACAGCTAAATTATGGTCCTTTGGAAAAGAAATGTGGTTTAAGTGGCATTTCTCCCTCACAATTTTTAAAATTTTTCTGAGAAGTCATATTTAGAATTTTTTTTTGGGCATGTAGCTTTGGATACGCAATAATTGGTCCCTTTTTAACAGAAATGTGGCTTCAAGTGGGATTTCTCCCCCACAATTTTTAGCAGTGGCTGAGGTTTTTTAATTTTTTGGGCAGCTCTTTGAAAAACAGCAATAACCCGGGCCTATTTTAAAAAAAAATGTTGTTTCTAAAAAGACATTTGTTCTTCACAATTGACCAAGTGGCTCAAGGGCAGCTTTGAAATTTTTGGGGGGCATTTTGGGTGTGACATGAGCTATATACGGTCCTATTTTTAAAAAAAAATTGCTTCTAACAGACATTTGTTCTTCACAATTCCCAAATGGCCCAAAGGGGCATGCTTTGAATTTTTGGGGGGATTTTGCTGTGACATGCAGCTATCTACAGTCCTATTTTAAAAAAAATGTTGTTTTAACAGACTTTTTTCTTTACAATTTCAAGGTGGCTCAAGGGTGATGGTCGTCAGAAAAAAGGGAATAGGGAGGACACTGTTTAAAGGACACATATTTCAATTTATTTTTTTCAAGTCTTTTAAAATAGCATCAATCCCTGTTTGAGGCCCTTTAATACAAGAAAAAAAAAGAGAAAAAAAGACATGGGGGGTTCCCTCCTATTTTAAAAATTGTTTTCTAGAATTAAAGTACAAAAAAACTTGCATGTAAAAATGGTGGTAAAAAAATTCCTCTGAAAAATTTGTACAAATGAGGTAAGGAAAATTGCCATGTAGGTTATTCAGATGACATGGGTAGGAGCAGGACGAGAACAAAGTACAGAGACCCTTTTCCCCATCACGTTGAGTAAAATGAAAAAAAAAGGTTTTCCAAATTAAAAGGGCACCTGGGTGTAAAAGGGGCGTTAACCACCAGTATTTCCAGTGAAAATCAATTGGGCCCCACTCATACGGGGGGCAAGCGCTACCCGGGATTGATGTGTACAGGGAGGCTGGGGTTTTCACACTTCCGCCGCACCTGAAGACGTTTCTTGCTGCGCATCAGGGATTTTAACCTGTGTGTTAATAGATGATGGACGCCAGCCCGGGTTTCACCGCACCCCCGTAACTCCGGCCCTGGGGCATGTGTGGCCAGGAAGGTATAGTCATGTCCCGTGAAACTAAAAGGTGGTTTAAAAACCCTTTTTTTGGCACTTTTTAAAATGTGGGGGGCAGAGGTTTGGGGTCATTTGTGGCCCAGGACAGGATAGTCAATGTCCAGGAAAAAAAATGGTGGTTGAAAGACTCCTTTTTCCAGCATTTTTAATGTGGGGGTCAGCAGGTTTGGGGGTCTTTCTGTGGCCCAGGGCAGGTATAGTCAATGTCCCGTGAAACAAAATGGGGTTGAAAAACTCTTTTTTTGGGCACTTTTTAAATGTGGGGGTCAGCAGGTTTGGGGTATGCTGTGGGCCCCGGACAGGTATGTCAATGTCCAGTTCAAACTAAAAAAGGTGGTTTAAAAACTCCCCTTTTTTGACACTTTTTAAAAAGTGGGGGTCATCGGTTTGGGGGGTCATGCTGTGGCCCCGGGACAGGTAAGTCAATGTCCATTCAAACTAAAAAGGTGGTTTAAAAGACTCCTTTTTTTTGGGGACTTTTTTTAAAAGTGGGGTCATGCGGTTTGGGGTCATGCGTGCCCAGGACAGGGATAGTCAATGTCCCTTTTAACTAAAATGGTGGTTGAAAGACTCCCTTTTTCCGGGACTTTTTAATTGGGGGCATGCGGGTTTGGGGTCATGCTGTGGCCAGGGGCAGGTATGTCAATGTCCCCGTTCAACTAAAATGGTGGTTTAAAGACTCCTTTTTCCGACACTTTTTAAAAGTGGGGGTCATGCAGGTTTGGGGGCTCATGCTGGGGCCCAGGACAGATATAGTCAATGTCCAGTTCAATAAAAAAGGGGTTGAAAGACTCCTTTTTTCCGGCACTTTTTAAATGTGGGGGGATGCAGGTTTTTGGGTCATGCTGTGGCCCCGGACAGGTATATCAATGTCCAGTTCAACTAAAGTGGTGGGAGAAAGACTCCTTTTTCCCACTTTTTAAATTGGGGGGCTGCAGGTTTGGGGTCTGCTGTGGCCCTGGACAGGTATAGTCAATGTCCAGTTAAAAAAAAAATGGTTTGAAAACTACTTTTTCCGGGACTTTTTAAAAATTGGGGGTATGAGGTTTTGGGGGTCATGCTGTGGCCCCGGACAAAGTTTTAAAAGTCCATTTAAATAAAATGGTGGTTGAAAAGACCCTTTTTTTCGGGACTTTTTTAAATGTGGGGGGCATGCAGGGGTTTGGGGGGTCATGCTGTGGCCCGGACGGTATATCAATGCCCGTTAACTAAAATGGTGGTTGAAAGACTCCTTTTTCCCGGGACTTTTTAAATGTGGGGGGCATGCGGTTTGGGGGTCATGCTGGCCCCGGGGGGCAGAGTCAATGTCCAGTTAATAAAATGGTGGTTGAAAGACCCCTTTTTCCGGGAATTTTTAAATGTGGGGGTCTGAGTTTTTTGGTCAGCTGGGGCCCAGGGCAGGTTGTCAATGTCCAGTTCAAATAAAAAGTGGTTGAAAACCCTTTTTCCGGGACTTTTTAAATTTGGGGGGCATCGGGGTTTGGGCTCATGCTGTGGCCCAGGACAGGTATTCAAAGCCAGTTCAATAAATTTTTGGGTTGAAAGACTCCTTTTCCAGCACTTGTTAAATGTGGGGGTCATGCAGGGTTTTTGGGGTAATGCTGTGGCCCAGGGCAGGGAATCAATGTCCAGTTCAATAAAAAAGGTGGGTTTTAAAGACTCCTTTTTCCGGCACTTTTTAAAAGTGGGGGTCATGCAGGTTTGGGGTCATGCTGGGGCCCAGGAAGGTATAGTCAATGTCCAGTTCAAACTAAAATGGTGGTGAAAGATCCTTTTTCCCGGGACTTTTTAATGTGGGGTCAGCAGGTTTGGGGCTCAGCTGTGGCCCAGGAAGATATATCAATGTCCAGTTTAACTAAAATGGGGGTTTAAAGACCCTTTTTTCCCGGCACTTTTTAAATTGGGGGCATGCAGGGGTTTGGGGTCATGCGTGGCCCCGGACAGGTATAGTCAATGCCAGTTAACAAAATGGTGGTTTAAACTCCTTTTCCGGCATTTTTTAAAAAGTGGGGGTCAGCAGGTTTTGGGCTCATGCTGTGCCCCGGAAGGTATAGTCAAGTCCAGTTCAACTAAAATGGGGGGTTTTAAAAAACCCTTTTTTCCCGGGATTTTTAAAATGTGGGGGTCATGCAGGTTTGGGGTCGTGTGGCCCGGAAGGGATAGTCAATGTCCAGTTTAACTAAAATGGTGGTTGAAAGACTCCTTTTTCGGCAATTTTTTTTAAAAGAGGGGGGGCATGCGGTTTGGGGCCGCTGGGGCCCAGGACAGGGGATAGCAATGCCCTTAAAATAAAATGGTGGTTTAAAGACCCTTTTTCCCGGGACTTTTTTTAAATTTGGGGGCATGCAGGTTTTTGGGGTATGCTGGGGCCCAGGAAGGGATATCAATGTCCCGTTTTAACTAAAATGGTGGGTTTAAAGACTCCTTTTTCCGGCACTTTTTAAAAAAGTGGGGGCATGCAAGGGTTTTGGGGGCTCATGCGCGTTCCAGGACAGGGTTTTTTCATGTCCCGTTCAAGTAACATGATGGTTCAAATCAACTGCCTTCTGGCACTTTTTAATTTGTGGGTGAAGCAGGTTTAAGGTCAGGCTGTGGTACAAGACAGGGTGTAAATGGTCTGTGACTTTTTTTTCTGTGACTTTTTTTAACCCAAGGTGTTTTTTAAAAATGTAGATGTATCCCTTTGACTGTTTTTGGATGTTAATTTCAAACTTCTCCCGCCCTTTTTTGGGTGAATAATGAAGGGGGTTTTCTCTCCCATAGACTTTAATGGTATGCGCTAAACGATGTCAAATTTGAAAACCTTACGATAGCGGCCCCTATCGACTATCGATCGATCTCGATAGCCAAAGCAATCGTCAACACTAGTTATGATTTACATTTTTATAAAATTACTGTGCGGTTTGAGGACATTAATTTGCAGGAAAATAGGGTTCCGGCATAAAAAAAATTTTGATTATTCTTCTTTTTTTCCTTTTCTTTTATCCTATGAAATTTTGGGTTTTACACTAGAGACACATTTCAACTAAATAC
>JAODAL010060085.1:0-21079 GCA_025379985.1 Phyllomedusa bahiana | reverse complement strand
GGCGGTCTCCAAGGCAGATTAATTTTCAACACGGCCGGGTGTCTCTGGGCAGTGATGCCCCAGAGGCCTTTGGGGGGAAAGAGCCTGACATCCCTGGGTTTTGAAGAGGTGGCCGGCCCTGAGAGCCACGTCCCCCCCGAGACACCCCCCGCTCCCCAGTGAGCTGTCACAGGATATGCGGCCTGGCTTACTGTCCTGTGTCGGTGGTGAGATGGACTTTTCGGGGACACAGATGCAGACAACGCGTTTAAAATTTTAGATGACACGTGGCTGGCCAGGGCAGGGACGGCTTTTTCTGGCAAGAAATGCCTGCTGGCTTTGGGTATTGGGGGCAGGGAGGGCATAAAGTGGGGGAACCCCTCTGTGCCCACCAGACGAAAGGCAACTTTTCCAAAGGGCCCAAAAAAGCCTGGCAATGCGCCCTTTTGGCTTTTGGCTTTGGGATGGTTTGGGTTAAGTGTTTTTCTGCCCCCAAACCTGGAAGCGAAGGCTGGCTGCTAGACTGGCCGCTGTACGGCTGCAGTCATCAAACTGGGGGAAAGGGGAAGGGGTGGGAGGGCCCTTGGGGTCTGGTGGTACTGGGGACGGTGGGGGGCTGAAGGGCGGAGGTGTCCCTGATCATGATTGGGACAGGGCAGCTGGGGGAAGTTTGGGTGGTGGCGGGGGGAGGAGGCGAGACGAGGGTGTGACAGTGGTTGGAGCCCGGCGTGGTTGGCCTTTTTTGGCCAAGTTTTCCCCTCCATTTCAACTCTGATTCGCTGCATGTGACTAGACTTTTGGTGGTGGTTAACCATTAAAGGTTCTTGCCTTACTTATGGTTACGGCAAAGGCGGCATATGACATCGCTGGGTGAATGGGCTTGCTAAAAAAAGGGCCCCAGGCTTGAGAGGTTCTGGACCTTTTTGCGGCGAAAAGGGGGGGGGGGTTTTGCGCTGACGTGGCTGGCGGAATCAATCAGGGATTCTGGGGGACCCCCTCTCCCTTTTTGTGGCGAGACCCGATTGCACTACCCCATCGTTTTCCCCTCGTCCATGGAAGCGTCGCAAGCAAATTTCTGCGGAAAAGCCAGGAGGATCCGAATGTCTTTTATCTCATCATAAACAAGGTGATTTGGTCGTCCTGACTTTCTGATCCAGAAGCTGCGGGTAAAAGCAAGGGGGACTGAAAGGCGTTGGCCCGCCTGGGATTTTTGCCGATTGACCGGCTTCCCTTCACCTCCTCTGAGGGCTCGAAATGGGCTCGAGCGACTAAATCTCCTCTTGATCTTTTAACATGCCTTCTGCCCCCAAAACCCCATTTTGTCTCAAGAGGTCTTAGACAATGGTTTAATCCAAGTGGTGGGTACACGATTTGACTTTTGGGTGTTCATGTTGAACGGATGTGATGATGCTGTGACGACATTTGTGGCCGTGCTGCGGGGACGAGGAGGTGGGGACTGCTAGTGCAGGTTGCTTTAAAACCCATGAAGGACGATTGGGCGAGTTCGTTACTTGATTCACGGGCCTGACCCACGATGACGGGCCTGACGGTCCTGCAATGACGACCCGCTGGCATGGTTTTGTCCCCAGACTAGAAGGGCACCTTCTCTGTCCTCTACCTCCATGTGCTACCCCCCTCTTTGCTGCTTCCCACCTGCATTTCCCCCCATGTTCGGATTAAAAAAAAAGTAATGTTTTTGGGTTTTATTAATAAGGGAAATCACGTATTTAAACCTTTAATAAAAAAATTGCTGGTTTTTAAATTTACTGAGGGTTTATAAAAAAATCTGGTGGAAAAGTCCAAAAAACAGTACTGTTTGTTTTGGTATAATAAAAGTATTTTTTGACCTTTTAAATTTACGGGTGAAATAGAAATTTCTGTTTTAAAATTTACGTGTGCTGCGTCAATGAACAATGCTGGGTGGCAAAAATCAAAAAAACACGTACTGTTATGTTTTGTATAATAAACGGTATTTTTTTTCACCTTTCAATTACCTGTGGTGAATATAGAATTGCTTTTTAGATTTTTGTAGATTTCTGCGTCAAGAACAATGCTGGTGTGCAAAAGTCCCAAAAAAAACCCTAACTGTTTGTTTTGTATAATAAACGATATTTTTGCCCTTTCAATTCACCCGTGGTGAATATAGAATTTCTGTTTTAAAATTTCGTAATGCTGCGTCAAAGAAAAAATCTGGGTGTCAAAAATCAAAAAAACACGTAACTGTTTGTTTTGGGTTTAAAAAACGATATTTTTTGACCTTTCAAATTCACCCGTGGTGAATATGAATTGCTGTTTTAAGATTTACGTAGATGCTGCGTCAATGAACAATGCGGGTGCGCAAAAGTAAAAAAAAAAACGTTAATGTTAGTTTTGGTATAATAAACGATTTTTTTTGACCTTTCAAATTTATCTGTGGTGAAAATGAATTGCTGTTTTTAAAATTTAGTAGATGCTGCGTCAATGAAAAATGCTGGGGTGCAAAAGTCAAAAAAACGTAATGTTATGTTTTGGTATAATAAACGATATTTTTTTCCCTTTCAATTCACCTGTGGGAAAATAGAATTTTTGTTTTTGATTTATTAGATGCTGCGTAATGAACAATGCTGGGTGCGCAAAATCCAAAAAAAAACCCTATTGTTATGTTTGGATAATAAACGGTATTTTTTGCACCCTTTTAATTTACTGTGGTGAATATAGAATTGCTGTTTTAAAATTTTCGTAGATGCTGCCTTTAAAGAAAATGCTGGGTGTGCAAAAAATCAAAAAAAAACGTAAATGTTATGTTTTTGGATAAAAACGATATTTTTTCACCTTTCAATTCACCTGTGGTGAAATAGAATTGCTGTTTTTAAAATTTAGTAGTGTGCATCAAGAAAAATGCTGGGTGCGCAAAAGTCAAAAAACCGTAAATGTTTGTTTTGATATAATAAAAAGTTTTTTTTGCCCTTTCAATTTGCCCCTTTGGGGAAAATAGAATTTCTGTTTTTAAAATTTACGTAGTTTCTGCGTCAATGAACAAGCTGGGTGTGCAAAAGTCAAAAAACACGTAACGTTATGTTTTGGGATAAAAACGATTTTTTTGCACCTTTCAATTCACCTGTGGTGAATTAGTTGCTGTTTTAAGATTTACGGATGCTGCGTCAATGAACAATGCTGGGGTGCAAAAAATCAAAAAAAACGTAAATGTTATGTTTGGGGAAATAAACATATTTTTTGCACCTTTCAATTCACCCGTGGGGAATTAGAATTGCGTTTTTAAATTTCGTAGATGCTGCGTCAATGAATAATGCTGGGTGCGCAAAAGTCAAAAAAACAGTAACTGTTATGTTTTGGTATAATAACGATATTTTTTTCACCTTTTAATTCACCCGTGGTGAATATAGAATTCTGTTTTAAGATTTACGTAGATGCTGGTCAATGAACCAAAGCGGGTGTGCAAAAATCAAAAAAAAACGTAAAAGTTTGTTTTAGTTAAAAACGATTTTTTTGCACCTTTCAATTACCTGTGGTGAAAATTTGAATTGGTTTTAGATTTACGTAGAGCTGCGTTTTAATGAACAATGCTGGGTGCGCAAAAGTCAAAAAAAAAGTAACTGTTTTGTTTTGGGATAATAAACGAATTTTTTGCACCTTTCAATTCACCCGGGTGAATATAGAATTGTGTTTTAAGATTTACGTAGTTTCTGCGTCAATGAACAATGCTGGGGGTGCAAAAGTAAAAAAAAACCCTAACTGTTATGTTTTGATAAAATTTTTTGGTATTTTTTGCACCTTTCAATTCACCCGTGGTGAAAATAGAATTTCTGTTTTAAGTTTAGTAGATGCTGGTCAATGAAAATGCTGGGGGGCGCAAAAAGTCCCAAAAAAAAACGTAAAAGTGATGTTTTGTACGATACACGGTTTTTTTGGGAAAAAAACAACCCGTGCTGACTACAAGATTGCTGGATTGAATTTAAATGCAAGGTGGATTATCAACGTACAGGTGTAATGGGTTTAAAATTTAAAATGAACACCTATCTGAAAAGTGTACTGATATAAAAGTGGAGTTTTTCGCTGACAAAAAGCCTGCAGTTCTAGAAATGATGTGTTCAATATAAATTAGGCTGCCCAATATCCAGGAAATTTTCAATAGCAAACTGTTAATAATAAAGATATTCCCCACAATGTTTCACTAAGTCTTGGTGAACTTTATCCATGTTCTTTATAGATAAGTTGTCTGTTTGCCCCCGGGCCCCCCCCCCCCCCCCCCCCCCACCGCCATGAATTTACGCGGAGATGTGCTTTTAAATTTCTAGCTAAATACATAAAATCTTAAATCTTAATCTAACTAATTGGGAAGATCACAACTAAAAGTAGAGGTTTCTCTGTGCAGGGAAATAGATAAATTTTGTGAGCTGTTTGGCCAAGGCAGAGCGCGGTCCTATCCCCATGAGACGCTGAGAGACACGGGTGAAAAAGGAAACGTGTTCTATGTAAAACGAGGTCATGTGATTTTTCCAGCAACCATACACATCCCAGTCATGACGTCGCACACACATCTCACCCTGCTCTCTATTCTGTAATCTGATTTGCTGGCCGCCAAAATTACAGGAAGCGCCGAAAAAGGCACGATCTTAATAGATGATGCACAGATTTTAACCTTAATTATCGCATGATCTGGAAATTTCGATCACCATAAAAACCTTGCCGATTTTAACTTTGTCGATAAAAATCGCTCAACACTATTAATTATCCTTAATGAAAAAAACGCAACACACTGCAGAGTAGTATGGATATGGTGTGCAACAAACAAACAAACAAAAATCCAAGTATAAGTGCAGATACAAATACAACAGATACAACAAAAAGAAAACACACGTAATTTAAACAAAAGGATGAACATCTAATAGATGTACATCAAATCACTTTTATAGTTTAGACCTAATGGATACCTCGTATTAAGAGTGAGGATCCAGAAGGCTTCTCTGTCCCTCAGATGTTTTAACCAGTCACCTCCTCTAATAGGTCTTTTAACCTTTTCCAATATTAATACACGAAGATTATCTACTCTACCATCATGTTCATCCCTGACATGCCGGAAGGCTCCGGATACTGATCTGAAACCAGGGTGAGTGATATCATATACATGTTCCCTAATATGGACAGATACATTTCTAGATGTACACCCTATATACTGCAAAATGCATACATTACAGAAGATCATGTACACTACATGGTGAGTACGGCAATTTACCTGATCTCTTATTTTATATTCCTTGTTAGTTACTGCTGATTTAAAACTGACAGATTTTTGCATATATTGGCAAGTGCCACATCATTTCAGACCACATTTGAAACTGCCTTTTGTATGTATCCAATTTGACAACACCGGATTCATAGAACATTTAGTGACAATACTAGGCGATAAAATATTTCCTATTGTCTGAGATTTTTTTGCCACAAATTTACAACCTTGTTGCAATATTGTTTTCAGGATAGGATCAACATATAACATAGGTAAAAATGTTTTAATTATTTTAACAACCTGAGAAAATTGAGAACTATATTGTGTAGTAAAGTAAATATGTTTTTCTTTCTTCTCCTTACATTTACTCTTATCCAAGAGTGTAATATGATCTCTTTTTTCTACTGATTGTATGGTCCTCTGAATATGGTTAACTGTGTAACCCCTATTTAACAGCCTTTGAGAAATTATGTTTTTTTCTTTTTCATAATCTTCTCTACGTTTGCATATGCGCTTAGCCCTGATAAATTCTCCTTTAGGCAAATTCTGAATTATGTGTGTAGGATGACAACTTTTGGCATGTAGCAATGAATTGCCTGATACAGGCTTTCTATATATAGTGCTGATTACACATTGTCAGTGTCTCCTCTTAATAGTAAATCTAAAAAAGAAATCTCATTAGAATGGTATTGGTATGTAAAAATCAAGTTATCTTTATTGTCATTTAAATAAGTAATGAAGTCTGGTACAGAAGATACCAGACCATCCCAAATAAAAAGTGAATCGTCTATGTATCTTCCGTACCAGAATATTTGTTGACAAAAGGGATTACAATCAGTGTAGATGTACTTCTCTTCCCACCATGCAACATATATGTTTGCTAATGATGGAGGAAAACAGGCACCCATCGGGCAGTCTTGTACCTGTAAGTAGAAAAAATTATCAAAACTAAAGAAATTATGACATAATAGGAATGATGTCACTGTAACTATATACTGTTTTAAATTTTCATCATAGGTAGTATACCTGTTCAAATGATGTTCCAAAGCTATTAACGCTTTGTCATGTGGAATTACAGTATATAGTGCAGAGATATCACATGAGATCCATAGATAGTTATTTTCCCATTTGATTTTTTCCATGTTTCTCAATATATCACGTAAGTCTTTTATATAACAGGGAGATCTTTTGACCAGAGGCTGTGTTTATCCAACCATATGCCCAATCTCTCGAACATCAATCCGATGCCCGAGATAATGGGTCTAAATGGTGGAGGAAATTTTTCTTTATGGGTTTTGGGAAGGGCGTGGAAGATCGGTACAATAGGGAAATCCACCTGTAATTGTGTAATTTCTGTACTATTTAGTACACCCAATGTGACCCCTTCTTCTAATAAGCATCCTAATTGCATTTTAAATGTGTCTGTTGGATTAGAGTCTAAATGTCTATATACTCGTGTATCTGACAACATTATTGCAATTTCCCTAACATAGAGATCCTTATCCAAAACAGTAATGAACCCTCCCTTATCTGAGTTCCGTATTACAATATATGGATTGTTTTTTAAATCATATAGGGCCCTTCGTTCTCTATTGCTAAGGTTCTTTTGTTGTTGTTTTATATCTATACCCGAATGTAGATCTCTAAATTCTTGCTCAATAATGTACTGGAAATCCTCCATAACAGGGGCTCTGGACTGTATTGGATAAAACCCTTGATTTTTATAGCGATCTAGAACAATGTCATTAGCATCAATATGGCATTCTTCTGCATTTAAGTCCTTTAGAATATTAAGAGACATTTGTTCTTGAAAGTTCAAACCTTTATATTCTGACATAAGAGTATTTCCATCATTTTCTGAAACTACATGTTGATTAACATCCTGACCTTCCTGTATAGAAAAGAAATGTCTCTTTACTGTGAGGAGGCGGACAAATTTGTTGACATCCTTGATTGTGTTATATAAATAAAAATTCTTCGTTGGAACAAAATTCAGTCCTTTCCCTATGACCTTTATCTGGTCGGAAGAGAGACAACATGCAGACAAATTGATAACAGTGATATCCTTTTCATTATTATCTTCTAGTACCACTTTTGTTGTTTCTGAATCTTTCGTGTAGATTGTCTTGGCGGTAGATCTCTTATGTTTGACCCCCGCCCTGCGGGTTTTTAAAAAAAGGAGATTGTTGCTTATTTATTAGTAGCCGGTTTAGATTGTGCACTATCCTGTTGTACGTGTGGTTCTTCCATGCTTGTATTTGCATCCAAATCTGTAGTATCAGTAAGTCCTTCCATTTCTTGTTCCTGTTCATCAGCAAAGGCTACTTTCCGTGACCTGCGGTTTTTATATCGTTTGAGTATAGATCTTGGTGATTTGCTTTGACTTTGCCATTTGTATATATAGCCAGAAGCATAGTCTTCCATGTCTCTATTAAATTTAGTTCTTTTAATGGACATAATTGTTTCTTCTAGCTTAGTGATATTTTCTTTTAGTTTTTCGTCCATGATTTTAAACATTGGATCATCAACATATGGATGAACTGAGTATTACAATGTTATCACGGATTCATCAAATTCAGCAATTGTTACTAACTAATGGCAAAATATCAAATTCATTAATTTAAATCAGCAGTAACTAACAAGGAATATAAAATAAGAGATCAGGTAAATTGCCGTACTCACCATGTAGTGTACATGATCTTCTGTAATGTATGCAATTTGCAGTATATAGGGTGTACATCTAGAAATGTATCTGTCCGTATTAGGGAACATGTATATGATATCACTCACCCTGGTTTCAGATCAGTATCCGGAGCCTCCCGGCATTTCAGGGATGAACATGATGGTAGAGTAGATAATCTTCGTGTGTTAATATTGGAAAAGGTTAAAAGACCTATTAGAGGAGGTGACTGTTTAAAACATCTGAGGGACTGAGAAGCCTTCTGGATCCTCACTCTTAATACGAGGTATCCATTAGGTCTAAACTATAAAAGTGATTTGATTTACATCTATTAGATGTTCATCCTTTTGTTTATATTACGTGTGTTTTCTTTTTGTTGTATCTGTTGTATTTGTATCAGCACTTATACTTGGATTTTTCTTTGTTTGTTTGTTGCACACCATATCCATACTACTCTGCATTGTGTTGCGTTTTTTTCATTACGGATAATTAAGAGTTAATTCTCAGGTGCTCTGTGGACGTCGACTATGTTAGTACGCTATTGTGTCACACGCACTATGCTATGTCTAAGGGTCCAAGGCGGGACCTGAAACGCATAAGATGCGTGTGCATCACTTGGCGTCAAGATTTTAAACTTTTGATACAAGTTTTGGGATGTATTCAATAAAATGTTTTTGGAATTTTTAACCGAAGTGCCGGAATAACTTTCTTTCTTCATGAGGACATTATACCAGTAGCCGAGTGGTTTCTTCCGTGCACCGGTGTTTAGCGACTCAGGATCTGCAGGTGAGCGAACAGAGCACTCTATTGTATTACTGAGACTCTGTCATCATATATGCCTAGATAAGTAGTTAAGGTTATGGGGTCACCTCTGGGTGGTTTCCACCGCATTGGTACCTACTGTAGGAAAACTCTGCAAAAATGACTTGCTGTCCAGTAACCATTCCATCAAAATCTGTCCTCCAAAAGCCAATTAAATAGAGGTCATTCCCTCCTGAGCCCTGCAGTATGCCCAAACAGCAATTAATGTGTATATATTGGTGTTGTTGTACCCAGGAGAACCTCCTTAACAATGTTGTGCATCTCCAGTGCCACAAGCTGGGCACAACATATTGGGGACTGAAATGGCAGACCTGTGGAAAATTGGCAGATCTTTACTTTAGACTATCCACTTCACATTAATTTCTGAAAAAAATGAGATCAAAATGTTCACTACAAGCCTTGATAAAAGCCTTGAGGGCTGTAGTTCCAAAATGGGGAGGGTGGAAGGTCACATCTTAGACGTTTTCTTTTTATTATTTCACCTCAGACCATCTGCAATTGTGAGCCAATGCTATAGTAATCACCAGATTAGACCTCCTCATTGAGCTTAGTGCTCTTTGACTCCTGAACTCTGGAAAAGAGAATGGCCAGATGTAGGGTGTTTGTAAAACTAGGAAGCACTGTATAATTATGAAAGAGCTGTGTTGTCACAGTAGCACAAGCTGGGCACTGATATGGCACATCTGTGAAAATGTGCAATTTTCACCTGGTAATATTGACTGTAAAGCTAATTTCTGGAAAATACCTATGGGGTCAAAATGCTGACTACCCCCTAAGGCTACACTCAAACAATGTGTTTTAATGCTTATTTTGATGCATAAAATTCACATTTTCTGTGAGCTTTATGCATCAAAATATGCATCAAGAAATGTATCAATAGTATCCTGTTGCTTTATTTTTTTATTGTTTCATTCATTTTTACAATAATGAAATAATGTAAAAAATTATTTTGTTTGCCTTTCCTGGGTTTGTTTAATTGACAGTTCAAATGACCTTTATGTAAAATATTCTAGTTTACAGACAATTAAAGGATGAGATTAACATATATTGAAAACATTTTGTACGTATAAATTTTTCAGTTAAAGTAAGGCTAAGCAAACAAAGCATAGAGCACGTTTCAATAGCTTCCTATGGCAATATGCACCATTAGTACACAAGGTTTTGTTTTTTTCTGTGTCATTTGATGCATTTTACAGTGCATAACTATTTGTCAATTCTGTGTGTGTAATGTTACGTGCATATTTTTACAATATACTGTGATGAGCAATGAATCAAAAAACACATAAAATACAATAAAGTTCCCTGTGCTGTAAAATGCCCGAAAATGTGCATCAAAAATACATGTCAAAATACATACACAAAACATGCACCAAAAGAAACACCAACTGAAAAAAACGCATGTAAAAATGCATGAAAAAAGATGCGTAAAAATGCACTTCCCCTTTATTTTACACCATGTGAACATAGCCCTCGATAAATGCCTTGAGACGCATAGTTTCAAAAAGTGTAATTTATGGAAGATGTTAGGGGCTCTGCAAATACAACATGAAGCCTGTAATTACCCAGGCATTGAGTGTGGTCACGGTTCCGCATCAACTGAAAAGGGAAGGAAGTTCCTTAATCTGTTAGAGGATAATTTTATGGGCCAGTTTGTGGAGAAACCTACTAGAAGTGTTGCTGTGTTGGATCTGGTCATTTCTAACAAAGCAGAACTTGTTGGAGCGTTCACTGTTTCTGAAAACCTAGGTAACAGCGACCACAATATAATTAATTTTAGTGTAAGGTGGAAAAAAAGAAAAACAGAGCGGGAGGGCAAAAACATTTAATTTTAAAAAAGCCAATTTTGCCTTATTGAGGGCCGCAATATAGGACATGAACTGGGAGCAGCTATTAGCAAATAGTGATGTAGAAGTTAAACGGGTGAGCTTTAAATATACTCTGGGGAAATTTATAACAAAATGTATTCCTATAGGTAACAAGTATAGGCGATTAAAACTAAATCCAACATGGCTTTGACTTTCTGTTAAGAGGGCAATAAACAATAAAAAAGGGCATTTAAAAAATATAAGTCAGAGGGGTCAGCATCAGCCTTTGAAAATTACAAAGAGCTTAAAGGGGTTTTGCCACGAAGTAAAATTGACGTGGGAAGTTTGAAAATTAAATAATAAACCTTTTCAACATTCATCATTATTAAAAATTCTGGACCATTTTTGTTTAGCTGCTTGTTTTAGCTGATCACAATAGTGATCCATTGTTTACAGCTCATCTCCAGGGGATACGACCAGGGCTCTGAGCTCCTCAGTCCTGGTCGCACATGCTCAGACATGACCTCTCTTCTCAGGTAGATACTGAGTGTTCCCACCTCGGGTGCTGTCATTCTATTCCTGTCCTTTGGACTAGTTAGTAATAAGTCAAACAGTGCAAATAAAAAAAGAACCCTCAATGAGGTCTGTGCATTGATAAAGACGAAAAAAAAAATCCACAAGTTAAGTTCCTGCAGGGATTTGAACCAAAGACCCTTGTGCTGTAAAGCAAAAATGTTACCTCTAAGCTACAGTGTAGCTACTTACAATTCTATACATAATCAGACCTTTCTTTCACTAGAGAGAGGAAAGGCATGGTGATGTCATCCTGCTAAGTCACATGATATGAAATTCAAACAAATCACACAAGCCCCCTTCTGAGCACACTTAGCTGAAGAACTGGATGCAGAAGGTATGAAATAAGATTGTAGCAAAACCCCTTTAATAAAATCTGTAAAAAAGAGATGAAAACAGCTAAAATTCAAAATAAAAGGCGGGTGGCCAAGGACAGTAAGACAAACCCCAAGAAATTCTTTAAGCATATAAATGCCAGAAAGCCAAAGTCGGAGCATGTATGACCCTTACAAACCTGTGATGGGGAGCTGGTCATTGGGGACCAGAAGAAGGCTGAGGTACTAAATAGGTTCTTCATCTCAGTATATACTAACAATGAGGAAGCAGTTGATGGGGATGGGCCCTGTGCAGATGTAAGTGGTGCCAGTACTGTCAATACATCATCTGCTATAATTAATTGGCTCAGTGTAGAAAAGGTCCAAGCCAAGTTAAATGGCTTACACCCAAGAGTTCTTAAAGAACTCAGTTTGGTTATCAGTGTGCCCCTGTATATGATATTTAGATAATCTCTGGTATAGTGCCAGGAGACTAGCGCAAGGCAAATGTAGTTCCCATCTTCAAAAAAACTTTGAGACTCTCGGTTCACATATTTTGATCAAAAGATGTTTAAGCTGCCCACGACTTTCAACGTGATCTCAAAATCGGGCAGTCCTATCCTATCTTTACCTCTCAATCGAGCAATCAGGCTCCCACGGGTCAACCAACCTCCATTATTCAAATAGAAAAAATAAAAAACACCAACCTGCAAGCTTCCCTTCGTATGACAGCCTGTGAGAGTGGGCGGGGACAGAAACCCAAAATGGAAGCACCCCTTCCTTCCATATAGGTTAAAATCAATGTACACCAAGTATAACGTATGTTTCTGCACACAAAAACATTTCTGAAAAAACGTATGCAAACCTGGGTGCCACTGGCAGGGCTGCGGCACACATGTAATTATACATGTACACACACAGACCGCCGCCAGCGGCACATTACTGCAAAAAGGGCAATACACTACGTGGAAATCCCTAAAGAAGCATTTATGCTATCTATCATACATGAAAAAACTTTGAGATCTCGGTTCACATATTTTTTGATCAAAATATGTTTAAGCTGCCCACGACTTTTAACATGATCTCAAATCGGGCAGTCCTATCTATCTTACCTCTCAATCGAGCCAATCAGGCCTCCACGGGTCAACCGACCTCCATTATTCAGAGAGAAAAAAT
Source organism: Phyllomedusa bahiana (assembly GCA_025379985.1). NCBI lineage: Eukaryota > Metazoa > Chordata > Amphibia > Anura > Hylidae > Phyllomedusa > Phyllomedusa bahiana. Next base: position 8,506 of record JAODAL010060085.1, on the reverse strand, counting down.
AAAAAAACACCAACCTGCAAGCTGCCCTTCTTATGACAGCCTGTGAGAGTGGGCGGGGACAGAAACCAAAATGGAAGCACCCCTTCCTTCCATATAGGTTAAAATCAATGTACACCAAGTTTTCGTATGTTTCCTGCACAACAAAAAACATTTCTGGAAAAAACGTATATGCAAACCTGAGGTCAACTGGTGCCACTGGCAGGGCTGCGGCACACATGTAATTATACATGTACACACACAGACCGCCGCCAGCGGCTACATTACTGCAAGAAAGGGCAATACACTACGTGGAAATCCTAAAGAAGCATTTATGCTATCTATCATACATGAAATAACTTTGAGACTCTCGGTTCACATATTTTGATCAAAAGATGTTTAAGCTGCCCACGACTTCAACGTGATCTCAAAATCGGCAGTCTATCTTCTTTACCTCTAAATCGAGCCAATCAGGCCTCCCCGGGTCAACCGACCCCATTATTCAGAGGAAAAAAATAAAAAACCCCCAACCCTCAAGTCCCCTTTTATGACACCCTGTGAGGGGGGCGGGGACAAAAACCCCAAAAGGGAAGCCCCCCCTTCCCTTTCCCTATAGGTTAAAATTTTCAATGTACCCAAGTTTTTCGAGTTGTAATACTGTCCCCCAAAATGAAGAATGTTAATGTCTATTATTTTTAAAAATTTGTTTTTGATGCTTTGTGCAATAAAATTTCTTTAAAAAAAAAAAAAAATGTAACCAAGTAAAAAATGTTTCTGCAAAAAAAAACATTTTGAAAAAACGTTTGCAACTGGGTGCCATGGAGGGCGCGGCACAATGAAATTTTTTTTCATGTCACACACAGACCCCCCCAGGGGCCCTTTTACTGAAAAAAAGGGCAATACATCGTGGAAATCCTAAAGAAGCATTTTGTTCTTCATTAAAAAAAATTTTGGACTTCGGTTCCATTTTTGGAAATGTTTTTGTGTGCAGAAACATCGTTATATTGGTGTACTTGTTTTAAAACCTTTAATGGGAAGGAAGGGGTGCTTCCATTTTGGGTTTCTGTCCCCGCCCACTCTCACAGGCTGTCATAAGAAGGGCAGCTTGCAGGTTGGGTGTTTTTTATTTTTTCTCTCTGAATAATGGAGGTCGGTTGACCCGGTGGGAGGTCTGATTGGCTCGATTGAGAGGTAAAGATAGCATAGGACTGCCCGTTTTGAGATCACGTTGAAAGTCGTGGGCAGCTTAAACATCTTTTGATCAAAATATGTGAACCGAGAGTCTCAAAGTTTTTTCATGTATGATAGATAGCATAAATGCTTCTTTAGGGATTTCCACGTAGTGTATTGCCCATCTTCAAAAAAGGCTCCAAGTCTTGCCCCGGTAATTATAGACCAGTAAGTTTAACATCTGTTGTGGGAAAAATGTTGGAGGGGCTCATAAGGGACTATATACAGGAATATGTGGATGAATACAAAATTATAAGTGATTGTCAGCATGGATTTACTAAGGACAGAAGTTGTCAGACCAACCTGATCTGTTTTTATGAAGAGGTGAGTAGAAGTCTGGATAGCGGGGCAGCTGTGGATATAGTGTTTTTAGACTTTGCAAAGGCGTTTGACACTGTCCCTCATAAGTGTCTGTTGGGTAAATTAGAATCCATTGGGTTAGAGATAACAGTGTGTAATTGGATTTAAAACTGATATCGGATCGTACTCAGAGAGTTGTGATCAATGATTTCTACTCTGAGTGGTCCTCGGTTATGAGTGGTGTGCCCCAGGGCTCAGTATTGGGTCCTCTTTTATTTAATGTATTTATTAACGTTATAGTGGAAGGGATCAATAGCACGGTTTAGGTTTTTGCAGATGACACCAAGCTATGCAGGGTAGTGCAATCTATGGAAGATACTCATAAATTGCAAGCAGACTTGGACACACTGAGTTCTTGGGCATCCACTTGGCAAATGAGGTTCAATGTGGATAAATGTAAGGTTCTACATCTGGGTGAGAATAATCTACAGGCATCATATGTCCTAGGGGGAGAAAAACTTGGAGAATCACTTGTTGAGAAAGATCTGGGCGTTCTTGTAGATCATAGACTACAGAACAACATGCAGTGTCAATCAGCTGCCTCTAAGGCAAATAAGATATTGGCGTGTATTAAAAGAGGCATGGACTCGTGGGACAAGGATGTAATTCTACCGCTGTATAAAGCATTGGTGCAACCTCGCTTAAAATATACTGTTCAGTTCTGGGCCCCAGTTTATAGAAAAGATGTAATGGAGCTAGAGAGAGTACAAAGACGAGCAACCAAACTTATAAGGGGAATGGAGCATCTTAGTTATGAGGAGAGGATTGAACTTATTTAGTCTTGAGAAAAGATGGCTTCGGGGGGACAGGATTAATTTATATAAATATATAAATGGTCCCTACAAGAAGTATGGGGGAAAATTATTTCATGTAAACCCCCCCTCAAAAGACAAGGGGATATTCCCTTCAGCTAGTGAGAAAAGAATTGAATCTCCAGAGGAGAAAAGTGTTCTTCACTGAGAGAACTGTAAATCTGTGGAATAGCTGCCCGAGGAGCTGGTCACAGCAGGAACAGTTGGGAGTTTCAAGAAAGGCTTAGATACACTGCCTTGCGAAAGTATTCGGCCCCTTGAACTTTTCAACCTTTTGCCACATTTCAGATTTCGAACATAAGGATATAAAATTTTAATTTTTTTTGTGAAGAATTAACAACAAGTGGGACATAATTGTGAAGTGGAACGAAATGTATTGGATTTTTTAAATTTTTGTAAAAAATAAAAAAAACTGAAAGTGGGGCGTGAAATATTATTCGGGCCCTTACTTTAGTGAAAGCAAATTTAAAAACTCCAGAAAAGTTCGTGAGGATCTCTGAATTATCCAATGTTGTCCTTTTAAAATTTGACTGATGATGATAAATTTTTAAAAATCCAACCGTATAAATGCACCTGCTCTGTAAAGGGCCCGGGGGTTTCTGTTTAAAGGCGAGGCATCTGAAGTCTAAGGAACACCCCACAGGTCCGTGTATGTTGGGGAGAATTTAAAAGTTTTCCCAAACTTTAAACATCCAAGGAGCCTGTGAAGCGTTCAAATTGAAATGAAAGGGTATCAGACCCTGCAAACTACAAGACCCCCCCGTCCCTCTAAATTTCATCTAAAAGGGAGAAAGATCAGAGAGCACCCAAGGGCCATGATCACTCTGGATAACTGCGAGTTTTAAAGCTAAGGTGGGGGGCGAAAGGACAAAAAATAGCGACACTCACAAATTGGCCTTTTGGAAGAGTGGCAAAAAAGAAAGCCAATTTCTCAAAGATATCCAAAAAACCGTTTACATTTCCCAAAAACCCCACCTGGAGACCCCAAACATTGGAAGAAGGGATGCTCAGAAAAAACCAAAATCAAACTTTTTGCCCACAATGCAAAACGTATGTGTGGCGAAAAAAGCCCCGGGGCTCCCCTGAGCACACCACCCCCCACTGTCAACATGGTGGGGCAAAATCATGGTTTGGGTTTTTCTTCAGGGGACAGGGAAATGGTTAAAATTGATAAAAAGATGATGGACCCAAATACAGGACCATTTGGAGAAAACCCGTTTGGGGTCTGCAAAAAAAACCTGGGGATGGCGGAGTTTATCTTCCAACAAGCAATGATCCCCAAAAAAGCAAAAAACCAATGGAAATTACAAATAAACATATTCAGGGGTTAGAATGGCCCAAATACAGTCCCGCCTGAATCCAATCGGAATCTGTGAAAAGAGCTTTTCTGTTCAAAATCTCCCTCCCAAACCCCACTGAGCTTAAAATTTTTTCCAAGGAAAAATAGGCAAAATTTCAGTTCTCAATGTGCAAAACGATGAGCATACCCAACGACTTGCAGCTGTAATCGTAGCAAAAGGTGGTGTACAAAAGTTTAACTTAAAAGGGGTTTTTCATTTCATTAAAGGGCTTCAGAATAAGGGGACAGTGAAAACAAGCAACCCGCATTGGTGTCATTAGAAAGCTGTTTGTATTTACATATGCCTTTTTGTGTTTTGTTTACATATAACCCGTGCTGGTCGAATCCCGCGTTTTCCTCCTCCCTTTCATTTCCTTGCTGAGAGTATTTACATTTTTCAGCCCCCGGAGATTTAAAAAGCGGCATTCCTGTGTCTCTCATCGGGATCGGCACTTTTTCACCGGGGACCACAGAAGAAACAGAATTACACTGGGGCTTTCACAAATCAGGGAAAAAAGCACAATTTTTTTGTCGTCCCTGCCTGAAAATCTCCTGAAAAAGAAGCAGATCTGTGCCGTTCCTAGGCTGGATTCAAATGTAACACTTTTCCAGCTGTGAGAGGAAGGAGATCATGTGAGTCTAGATTGAATGCAGCCTGGGTTTTTAGCTAAGATGATGGGAGGACACAGGATTGTGGACTCGGAGGGGGGGGGGGGGGTCTCGGGAGCCCGCAGTGAAGGGGGGGGTGATGTCACACAGCTGGGAGGGGAAGAAAAACGCCACCCTCCTGCTTTGAGGAGTTGACAAGGCTGAGGCAGTGTGAGTCAGCCGAACTAAGGAAGCTGATAATCCCTTTAAGGGGGACCAATAATTTTGCACGCCAACTTTTCAGTTTTTATTTTTTTAAGAAGTTTAAAATATCCAATACATTTCGTCAATTCACAATTGTGTCCTCAGTTGCTGTTGATTCTTCACCAAAAAAATTAAAATGTTATATCATTTATGTTTGATCATACTTTGAAGCCTGATGAAATGTTGGCAAAAGGTTAAAAGTTCAAGGGGGCCTGAATACTTTTGAAGGACTGTAACTTCTGAAACTAAAGTATATTAAGCGTACAGTATCTATCGTAAAATCTGGATCCTGGTTGGTTAGAAGGTGGGGCTCTAGGTAGTAGATGGGGTTACTGGAGCAGATTGGTTACTTGCTTGTGGGTTTTTGGGCACTTAAAACAGTGGGGAGGTGGTTAAAATACTTGTTCCCTCGCCTACAAACCACATTTTCCCCACCCTGGGTTAACTTGATGGAACAATCCTTTTTTCAACCGTACAAATACTGTATGTAATAATGTCGCCCAAATCCAATTACGGACAAAAATGGCATTCTACAAATACAAAGGGGCGGGCATTCTACTCGAAGCTCCTGCTCTGTAACCAAGACAACAGTTTGTATAACTATATTTGGGGTCGTTGCTGTATTGGAGAAATTGTGTAACGCAATTGTCGGGTGATTTTTGTAAGGTAATGCTTGTGTAAATGAATTTTTTAACCTAATAATGACATATATTGGAAAAATTATACTTTTATTTTCTCGTAACTCATAATACTAAACATTTATACAAAATACACCATAGAGGGCGTCACATTGCTTACTATATACCTTACGTGAATGCTTGAGGGGTCAAATTACAAATGTTGGAGGTTTTCACTTTATTGGATTTCAGGAGGTCAGCAAAAGCAACATAGCACCTAATAACCATTTCAGCAAAATCTATGCTCCAAATCCCGAATAGCTACTCTTGGCCAAATATCGCTGTAAAACACTTAAAAGGATTAAAAAAAATTACCAGTTGCAGTTTTGAATACTTGGAGGGGTATGGTTTTTAAAATGTAGTGATTTAGGGGGGTTTCATGCATCTCCAAAGCAACTTCAAAATTAAATTGGTCCCCAAAAAAACGCTCTACCAGTGCCTGGTGGTGTAGCAGAGCCCTGTGGCCATGTGACTACTAATCAGTAGTGGTCACAGGGAAGACCCTGACAAACCATCACTTTATTCACCACCTATATGCAAGAATATAGTTACCAGAGGGAGCTCCATAAGTGCAATGGACACCAGAGTCTATCAAAGGCACCCAGGTTATATATGAGTATATGTCTGTTAGGCAATCTAATAGATTGTTAGTCAGTTTATTACCGACAACGCATTAGTATATGGAGTATACTAGAACAGTATATAAGAAATTAGAAAAATTGCATTGTAAATTCCCCTACATTTTCTTTTTCCATTCCTCTTCCAAATATAAAGCTAATCAGCAATTTATATGACCTCAAAATGTTTTTTTCCTAAAATATATGACTTGTTCTGCCCCATTGTTGGGCGAGACACAAAAATGTCTAACAAACGATTGTAGCCAACCGCACAACACTGTGATAATTACGACCCACTTGTCACAGCCGGACCACCCAGTACACGATGATGGTGTTACCGGGGCCGCTGCATGCCGACTCCGCAAGGTTGTGGATAATCATAGAGAAAAAGATCACATCTCCCGGTAGATAAACGGTTACATTGGACCTTGCTGTTAAATACGATTCATAATTTAGCTACGAATTGTTGACACCTGAGTGGTAAGATGTATTCTTGCTCAATGTTTTGTGACTCACGTGAGACACTGTTATCCCCCAAGTTTGAATGTTTGTCTTCTCTTTGACAACCCTTAATGGGTAATTTGGAAAATTTAATAAACACATTTTTGAAAAAAAAATGTCTAAAAAAATTATAAGTATGTCTGTGCCACTGCCTAGGATACGGCTATTTTAGGAAGCCATAACAAAATATATACAACAATTTCTCATCCGCTCCTTTACCCTGTCGACAACATGGGCGCTTTTTGGCCACCTAGACACGAAAGCATCAATCTATAAGGAACAGCACCTCCTGCACATACTATCAGCAACAGCCAGGCAAGCATCTGCAGGTTGTGGGTCCTGGCGGGTGCCCAACCGTAACATTAAAAACTTTTTCTAGATAAATGTTTCTATCTTTTGGTATGGATTGGATGAGCGATCAGGGGATAAGAAGAAGGGTGTGAAATTTTTTTTTTTTTTGGGAAATTGATTAACCCAAAATTACACTAGAGCCCAGGCAAAAATCTTTTTTCCTGTTTTAAAACACAAAAGGTTTGGGTTTTCCTGGGACAGCAAATGGCGGGACGAGAACCAATAGATTTTCCCACCGCACATGGGACGGTAAAAAGGGACCCCGACTAGATACCATGCGGGCAGGGGGGACATTTTTCCCCCTTTTCCCAAAAAGAGGGAACGGGAACCACAAAATATAATAAAATTTTAAAACCCTTGGTTCTTTAAACAACAAAATTTTTTTTCCCTCCTGCAAAAAGCAATCACTGATTTAAACGTATCTGTTCGTTGAATGAAGCGCGGGGGTTGGGGGGTTGCCCTTATAAGGGTCTTTTCCATTTCTTTTTGAATCTCAAAACCCCTTTTAAAAAGATGCAGAGAAGAAATTTTTTTTCCCCACTACGGTGGGGTGGTGGGGGGGGAGGGGGGGGGACCCAAAGGAGGGCCAAAATTGGGGGACCCATGTGACGGGCCAGTACCCTGCCCTACGGGGTTTTAAATAGTTAAAATAACTTCCTTTTTTTGGGTTTAAAATTGAGAAAATTTTTCCCTTTTTGGGCCTTTTTAGGGGGGGGGGGGGGGCCCCCTTGTTAAACCCGTTTTTGTTTTTTATTTTGTACGGTTATGTGATTTCTGCAAGATTTGTAAGTTTGACATGGAAGTATTTAAAAAAATATTTTTTAAAAAAAAAAAAAAAATTGTTGGGGCCAAAAAATGCCCCACATTTTATGAACATTTTAGTAAAAACAAATTTATAAAAAGCATGCCCCACGGGTGTGGGGGTTTTATGTGGGTTTTCAGATGGGAGTATTCCCTAATTTGTAAGGAAATTTAAAGTTCTTTTGGGTTATGTTGGTGAGAAAGTTAGCCAAAAGTTTCTTTAAAATCTTTTAAGACCTTTACTTACTAACCCATGCTGAAAAAAACATTTAAATTGCTTGCGAGGAGCATTAAAATCATGGGGTTTTTTTGGGGTTATGAGATTTTTCCTGTAACGCTGCTTTTTAAAAAAATGTTTCAAAAATTGAAGTTTTTTTTGAATCCATTTTTAAACCCAAAAAGGGCTAACTAGTAAACTTTAAAAAAACCAGCATTTAGCGTAAACCCCCTGCAATTTTTGTGGTGTATATGTTTTAATTTTCCCCTTTTCTTATCCAGGTTAAGGGCACATTTCCCTTTAAGGGTCACTCTTTCTAATTGGTCCAAAAAAACCTTTGAAAAATCTTTTCTTTAGGAAAATTTTGTGAAACCCCCAGGGCTTGACATTTCAACTTCTTTTTTTTGTTTTGGGAAATGGGTTTTGGGTTTTTTTTTTTTACTTTGGAAATGTCTTTTAGCATGAAACCATGTGGGTTTTGTGTCTTGTCAGTGGGGTCGGTCTTTTTCTTTTTTCCTTTTCCCTTTACCATGTTCTAAGCACTGAAAATTTTTGTATTCGGGGTCTTGCCCCCGTGGTGGGTTTGGGGTCCAAACCTTTTCCCTTTCCTTGACCATGTCTCTGAGCACTGAACACCTTGTACTTGTGTGTCTTGCTCAGTGGTGGTCAGGTTACAGCCTACCTTACCTTGGCTGTATATCTGGCACTAAACATCTTGTACTTCTGTGTCGGCCCTTTTTGGTGGTCGAGTTTTTTCCTTACCCCTTTACCAT
>JAODAL010060084.1:0-21080 GCA_025379985.1 Phyllomedusa bahiana | reverse complement strand
AGGGGGGGTTTTTTTAAAGGTTTAAAAACCCCCTTTTAAATGGCAGAGTAAAAAATAATGAAATATTCAAAAATACAAAAGCTTTTGTAGAAAACAATGGAGACAGTAAGGAATACCAGTGTAACCCTCATTAGCAGTCCTTAATAACCTGCACATAGATGATTGCATAGCTATAATAAATGCGGGCTTAGAAGCTATGCATTTCAATAACATTGCTCAGTGTGAAGTCATAGGTCCATGTAACCTTGTCAAGGCTCATAAGTGATGATCAGATGTATGCAAAAAGCACAAGGGAAAACCCATCTCTTGTAATATTTCACTTGCAATATATATATTCTAAGAAGACTGAGAGAAAGCTTCCCATGGGATGCAGTGCTCTGAAATAGAACGGATTACATATTTGCCTAATATTCCTTTACCATATAGTGAGCCGACACTGGATATCACAGGCGTCTCTTTGCTTTATTAATATTCTTTATGATATTCTTTATGATAGGATATTATCTTACATTCTCTATGGCATAGGATATATTCTCAAATTTCAGCAAGTACAATATACTGAATCAGGGTTAGGCTAGGTTCACACGTCATTATTCCCTATGTCGGAGGTATCCGTCAGGATATAGTACAAAGGTTCCTCGATGGTTACCACAACATAGCCGAGCCCAGCTCATAGACTTCAATAGAACCAGTACGATCCCATTTGGACTACGTTTGCCCTATTTGCTGGCAGTATATGGGTCACAAAAACGTGGTAGACCAGGTTTTTATGTCCAACACAGAAAGCGTGTACGTTTGACATATAGAAAACCTCATTGTATTTTAAGGTCAGGTATTTATAGCACTGTAAATATATAGCATGTAGTTTGCAAATTGATGTCATTGCTAGTAGCCTTATTTGTGACATATGTTATTAGGAGTGGTGGGTTTTGCAGACATGTTTTTTGCGGTATTATTGCCACTATTTTAAACTTTTTTGTTTATGTTTTTTGTTATATTGTTTAAAAAGACGTTTGGATTTTTAATATTCTTTTTTTAAGTGGTACTTTTGGCTAAAGGTGTTTTTGATATTTCTTTTTAGAAAACTTTTTTAATATTTTTTGATGATTTGAATATAATTAATTTTAGTTGTTTCGTTTGACATATAGAGCAAACATAATCCAAATAGGACAACACTTGCTCTATTGAAGTCTATGTGCCAGCTGCGCTTTTGTTGCGGTTACCGCCAGGGTAACTATTTTTACAGTACTTTGACAGGTACCTGTGATATAGGGATTAACACTGTGTAAATCTAGCCTTAAACATATGATTGATTCAACCTGTGCACTGCATAGGGGCCCAATAGGTAAAGGAGCCCTGTCACCTTTAGGGTATGTTCACACGGCGTCTTTCAAGCCGTATTTCAGGGCGTAATGGCGCCGCAATACACCCCACAATACAGCCTGTAACTACGGTAATAATAGCTCTCATAGAGAGCTATGATTAACCTTCGTCTTCCCCGACCCGTATTTCCCATGTCGCGACGAGGATAATGGAGGTAAATGGGGTCGCCCCCTGCGCTCTAGAAGTATACGCTGGTTAGCGTGTACTTCTAAAGCCCACGAAGTCTTGTGCCTGTGTCAGACTGACACAGATTATAATGTATTAGCATATTCATATATGCTAATACATTACTAAGTGTTAAAAAAAAAAAAAAAAGGAAAACAGTTATCCCTTCAGGGGATTTAAAAAAAAAAAAAAAAGTAAAAAGCATAAAAAGTGTAAAAATAGAATAAAAAATTAAATAAAATAAAAATAAATATTTAATAAAAAATAATTGTGCATAAATTACACACAAAAAAACTACACATAGGGCGACCTGTATGATCGGGAGTTGCGCCTGTTTTCTGGCGAAAACTGCGGCTCACCGATCCGAATCCCCTGTCGGACCCAGGGATGCGATGTTAGGTGTAACCTTCGCCACTTTCGGATGCGCCTAACATGGGCGCGGTGTGGGTGTTCTGGGGCGGGACGCGGCTCATTCGAATACTCCGAGGCATGCATGAACGCAGCTCGGCAAAGTGAGGCGCATTGCAGCGCTCGCCAGTTCCGACAGGCAGACCTAGTTGTAGTTGGTCTAAACGAGCCGGAGGAGGCGAAGTGAAGCGAGAACGTAACATGAGAGGAAACATATAGAAGATCGCAAAATAAATCCATCTCGGCTCCGTGAGGCATGGAGTATGAATAAAAAAAAATCGCCTTAATTAGGTGTAAAACATTATCAGAAAAAGAGCTCAAACCTTAAAAAAAAAAAAAAAAAATCAATTTCCAAAAATCAAGAACGGCGCAACATCATGAATTAGGATCTTGGAAATTGCTGGAAAATGCAGTAATTTAAATTCTGTAAGCTCTTCTCATTGGTCGGCAGAAACCAGCCAATCAGAATAGGAGTGACAGTGACCCATTATAAGCTATGGAGAAGTATGGACCAATCAAATTCAAAGGTGGACAGTTCAAAATACAGTAAAAAAGCCTGAAAAGAGCTGATTGGTTGAGCCCAGGCGGCAAAATATGAATCCACCAATCATATGTATGCGTCTATTTTGAGTGGAGAAAGAAGGGCGCGTAAAAGTTAATTACTGTTATGGGAAATATTCTAGTACTGTGATTGGTTGGGGGGAAGAGGGGCTCGCCGCTTAGCCAATCAGGGGTGAGCTACCTTCTCATAGAGTTCTATGGGGAAAAGTAATGCAGAGCAAACTCTGTTTTTTGATTGGCCAAGTTAAAAGAGGCGCGGTTATTTGGACCAATTGAAGAGCGAGCGACGCTCTTATGGGTTTTCTAATGCAATCTATAATAAAACTTGCAGAAATCAAATGATACTACTCCCGAAGTTGCACCGATGTGTATATAAAATGAACAATAATATGGGGGGGTTTAAAGAAAATAAAGAAATAAAATGAATTCAATGAAGTAATTTTATTTCTTTATTTTCGTTTTGCCAATGTTTAATGTATGGGTTGTAACGAAAATAAAGAAAAAAAATGAATTTATTGAATTAATTTTTTTTTTTTCGTTACCCCCATAATTTTTGTTCATTTTATATTCAGATCGGTACAACTTCGGGAGTCTTATCATTTTATATTTGGCCCATGTACAGTTTTTATACAGATTTCATTAGAAAACCCATAAGAGCGTCGCTCGCTCTCCCATTGGTCCAAATAAACCGCGCCTCTTTTAACTTAGCCAATCACAGAGCTCGCTCTGCATTTCTTTTCCCCATAGAACTCTATGAGAAGGTAGCTCACCCGCTGATTGGCAGGAGCGCCTAAGTCCCCGCACTGCACCTCACACACTGGCGAGGCGCGGTGGACTTTACACCACATGTATGAGCGCACTTCGGGCGCGGCCATACATCAAGAGCAGTTTCCACTCGGAAATGAAGCGCAAACGGGCGCTCCGACGTGGCGAGATTCATACATGTCGCCCATATTAGGTATCCACACGACCGTAATAACCTGTAGATTTAATCTAACAAAACAAAAGTTAATAAGTGTGAAATGTGAATGGTGTAAAAAAATTTTTAAAAAAAGGCAAAAAACCCCCCCAAATTTTTTTTTAAAAAAAAATGTAAAAAAAATTCTGCAATTATTTATAAGTGAACTTAAACTATTCCCCATAAAGTACAACCTTGTCCGAATAAAAAAGAGGCCTCATACAACTGCGTCATTAAAAAAATAAAAAAGTTACAACTGTTGAAACACAAGGAGGCAAAAACTCAAAAAATGTTCCGGTCATTAACTACTTTTCAGGCGTTCGGCTTAAGGGCTTAAAGGAAAAAATAGCCGAATCTGCGCCTCCTCTGACTCAGGTAGACCACATTGAACTAGGTCTGCCTGTCGGAGCTGTAATGCGCCTCACTCTGCCGACCGGCATTCATACATGCGTCGGAGTATTCGAATCTGGTGCGTCCCGCCCCAGAACGCCCACATTGCGCCCACAGCACCCCCCTTCATGTTAGGCGCATTCCAAAGTGGCGTAGCTTGCGCCTAAAATCGCATTTGAGCGTCCGACAGTGGAGTGGGCACAGTGAGGCACGGTATACGCCTGAAAACAGGCGGAAAGCCCGATCAAACATGTCGCCCTAAATCTGTGCTCTAGATGAAGCAAACCCATAGTTACAAAGCTGATATAGAAGCTATGTCGCACTGAAGAGAGAACAACCAGGAATTCACATGCTTTTAGTGATTTGTCTAAGTAAATATACTCTCAATTTCATTTTGCCTGAGGGTCCAGCTCTAAATTTGACAGCTAATCCTGACACTGACTAATGTAATTGTAAGTGCAGTAACATCTCTGCACAGAAAATACTGTATAATGATATTAGTTATGTAAAAGCAGAGTCAGGACTAATGTTAATGACGTTACATAATGTAGTCTTGTTGTTTGTTGAATAACATACTAATGGCTGAATTTAAATTCTACGGTCCCAATTTAATTGCATTATATGAAAATGTCCATTCCAACAGAGGAATTTCACTAATATTGTATAAGCATATGAGGTAGAGTATCCCATCACTTACCAATGACTAATAGACTGCTGTTAGAAATAACCATTGAATAATAACTCTGCCTATTGTTATTTTCAGTGACTGCACACAGCCAATTGGCGGCTCAGGGCCGGAAGAAAACAGAATACCGGCTGAGAGTGAGGACAGCGCAGCACTGGATCTCAGGCGAGAGGAAAGGTGAGTATTAGGCTATGTTCACACGGCTTTAAATGGGCCGTATTTCAGTCTGTAATTACGTGCCACACTGCGCGAATTACGGCTGAAATCCGTCCCAGTCATTACGGTAATCCACAGTTCTCATAGAGAACCTTGGATTACGTCTCCTCTCCCTGCTCGGGCGGCGTATACGCACCACTAGTAATGATAGTCTATGGGCCGGCAAGGTGCCGCCCACCCCCCCCCCTGCTCCCGCCCCCGTCCACACGTCGTAATTGCGGGGCGTAATTACGTAGCCTAACATAGCATAACTTTCTTATTTTTTTACTAGACAACTCCTTTAAAAGGGAAACTGTCAGGTGGTTTATGCCCCCCTATCGGAGAGGAGGATGTAATAGAGGGAGAGAAGCTCTGTGATATATAGGATTATAGGATAGAGGAGAGAAGCTGAGCTCTGTGATATATAGGGTTATAGGATAGAGGAGAGAAGGTGAGCTCTGTGATATATAGGGTTATATGATGGAGGAGAGAAGGTGAGCTCTGTGATATATAGGGTTATATGGGTGGGGGAGAAGCTGAGCTCTGTTTGTATAAAAGGGGTTTTTGATAGAGGAGAAAAAGAGCTCAAAAATATACTTAAATTCAATAATTCCCCCCTATAACCCCAAAAAAGGGGCTCAGCTTCTCTCCTCTTTCATATAATCCTATAAAATTTCAGAGCCAGCTTCTCTCCTCTACCCTATAACCCTATATATCACAGAGCTCAGCTTCTCTCTCTATCATATAACCCTATATATTACGAAACTCAGCTTCTCTCCTCTATCATATACCCTATATATCAGAGCTCAGCTTCTCTTCCTCTATCATATACCCTATATATCAGAGCTCAGTTCTCTCTCTCTATCCTTATCATCGTTCCCTTTTTATATTTTACAGAGCTCAGCTTCTCTCCTCTATCATATAAACCCCATATATCACAGGCTCAGCTTCTCTCCCCCTATCATATACCCTTTTATATCACTAGCTCAGCTTCTCTCCTCTATCATATAACCCCATATATCACAGAGCTCAGCTCCTCTCCTCTATCATATATATCACTATATATCACAGAGCTCAGCTTTTCTCCCTCTGTCATATAACCCTATATAATATGATCCTATATATCACAAAGCTTAGCTTCTCTGACAAGTTCCCTTTAAGTATACATCCAGAAATTTAGAGAGATAATAATAGAGCAACCATCAGATGTTGGATTATTGGATATAATAGCTTGCTTAATGCCAATCACTAAACAAATTGATGCACTTGGCGAGTATCCAGAGTCCACTTCATCCTTTTCATCCCATGTGAAGTATATCATGAGCGGCAAAACTCTCAGCATAGAACGAGGACTTAATAATAATCCTAAGTGTTCTTCACACCCATCCTTCAATTTTGGGTACTTGGTATAATTGCAGTTCCTTGCCTAAAGGTTATTTCATTGCATATAAATAACTAGTTAATAAACATGGTTAGGACCCAGCCATAGTCTTGGTTGTTAATGTTTTTAGGGGTTTAAATCTTAGGGCCCCGTTCCCCAGGCTTATTTCAGAACGTATTTACAACGGTTTCCGATGGGAAATACGTTTTGAATCAGGTTTAAAAATTTAGTTTCAAAAAACGTGCCCCTAAGTGAGGCTCGTATTTTTTTAACTGATTTTCCCCACGGATTCACCCTCTACAAAACCCTTGTTTGGGAGTGAATTTCCGGGCCGGAAAAAAATTGGGAAAAGTGAATTGTTTTTCCGTCCGGTTTGCCGTCGTCAATCCGCGGGGGGCAATCCCGGAAAGGAATATGCGTTGTTGTGAACGACGAGCCGTTTTTTTATTGAATTTAATAGAAAAAAAGGCTGTTTAATTTATTTCGGACGGATTTGCCGACGGATTGACGATCGTCAATCCGTCGGCAAATACGCGGCGAAATAAGCCGTGTGAACGAGGCCTTAGGGTATTCCAATTAACTTAGAAGGTTCGCTATCCATTAAGTAGCTAAATGGAAAATAGCTTGAGAAACGCCTTCACTATTATAAGTTTATTATCATACAGTGGAAGTTCTCCAAAAGACCCTGTCTTTATGAAGACCACCCAGAAATATACTAGATTTTTCCATGTGGTTGCATCCAAGAAATTGCGCTGAATTCACCAACACAAAATTGCACCCATATAAGAGCTGCCTTGAGTCAAGTGGGTATGGTGATGTTAACCCCTTGTTTGCATTGTGGTAACCCATGTAGTGGTGGTATTCCAATATGCCTAGTAGTGACAATCTGGCTACAGAGAGGGCCCAACATAATACAGGCAGTCCTTGGGTTACGAACAAGATAGGGACTGTACGTTTGTTCTTAAGTTGAATTTGTATGTAAGTTGGAAAAGGTACATTTATTAAATGTAACTCCAGCACAAAAGGGTTTCTTTTTAGGTTTTGGATAGTGCAGTAAAGGGTTTTTACATTTGTTTTGCTGTCTGTGCCCCTGTTTAGAAGATTTCACCTCAGTTTCACCTCATGTCCCGCGGTGGAACACTGGAACTTGTAGTTCCACAGCTACTATCTGCTGTGGAACATGGAACTACAAGTGCCAGCATGTCCCATAAGTCTCTGTTTGTAACTATGGGACAGATGTAAGTTAGGACGTTGTAAGTAGGGAACTGCCTGCATTCACACTCCACGTAGCAGTGTTGCCATTCTAGAAACACTACTTCCAAGAGGCACTGAAATCTTGTTGGGGCTAGTGGTTCTCATGTGGTTATTATCCCCAAGAGTCAGTCTCTAGTGTCCTGGACCATGGCGAAAATGTTATACACAGTCTCTCTAACAGGCCCTTGTGTCAAGGGTACAGCTCACACTGAGTCGCACCAGCAATACTCACACTTGAAGACACAATTTTGCACTGAGGGCAACATGTATGTATTTTTGGCACCCAGTCGCCATCTTTTTGCATGCATTACTAGCGTAGAATGAGCCTGAATCTATTTAACCTGTTCTACTGCGGGTCATAGATTTAGCATTTTTTTTTAGCTACTAAGGGCGACATGTCCCAACTCGCCAACGCCATTTTTTGGTCTATTATGTGCCAAAACCACTTTTGACGCCATATTCTTATTGTAAATGAACTGTCGTACACCAAAACTAGGCGCATTATATGCCGGGCACGGCACTTTGTAATGTGCCTAAATATGGTGCGCTATGCGGCCCCGTCGCGCAATGCGCCTATTGAGGCGCATTACATATGTTATGCACCTCCGTCAGGCAATGTGCCGCGATAGGCACATTACAAATACAACCAATGATACGCTATGCAACGTGAGTTGTGCAATGCGCCTTATTTGTCCCTTGCCATGGGGACGCACCCTTAGGGGCCGTTCACACGGCACAGTGCAAATACTGGTCGGAAATCCTGACCGGTATTTGCACTGTTTTGCGGCCGTGCACATGGCCAGAGGGGGGCAGCTTTTCTCCGCGATTTGCGGAGAAAAGCCCTCCCCTTTAGCATTAACATGTTCATATATCGACCGCAAACTGGCCGGAAGAATGAACATGTTGAATGTTTTTTGGACCGCCGGCGGTCTAAGAAACCGTCCGGAAGAAATTCTGTGCAGTGGGGACCGCTGCGCGGATTTTTCATAGTGGTCCATTTTAAAAGTTGACACCCGATTTACAGACGGTTTTCAAACCGTCTGTAAGACCAGGTGAAAACCCGTGCAGTGGGGCTAGGCCCTTATGCTCCATTTTGGACCCCTTTACAGTCTATTATGCCCTAAGCCCTTTTGTCAGTTATCCCCCTGTTACCTCTTAGTGCTTGGGCTATGCCTGGCTCTGAATATTGTTAATGTAGTATGATCCTAATTGGTGAAGAGCAGATTCCTTATGCGGCATGTAGAACAGAAAATGAGAGCCCAGTTGTATCGGTAACACAACATGAGAGCTTAATAATAATTAACAGAGTAAATATTTATGCCTTTACAGTGAGATGATTACCGACATAGATTTTGTAGTTTGCCACTGTTTAACTGTACACAATACCGGATAAGGGTAAGTGTAAAAGCTGCATAGCAACTTATCGACACAAGGGCATAACTATAGCCATAGCAGATATAACAGCTGCTATGGGATCCTGAGGTTGATGGGCTCCATTCAGGTCCAACAAGGATATACCTTTTTGTAGGAAATAAGAAGTTGGTGGCTTTCTTCTTTCTAGCACTAAAGTGTAAAGGCCGTATGTTCTGCATGCCTGCGTCGCAAATCTCTCACCACGTAGGCCCTGATGACTTATCCTTTTTGCTTTCTGATAAACAAATACAGGCAGTCCCCGACTTACACCATTCCGACCTACATTTGTCCTCTAGTTACAAACGGAGACTTATGGGGCATGCTGGCACTTGTAGTTCCATGTTCCTTAGCAAATGGTAGCTGTGGAACTGAAAGTTCCAGCATGTCACAGCAACACATGAGTTGAAAATGATGTGAAATCTTCTTAACAAGGGCACAGACAGAAAAACAAATGTAAAAACCCTTCCCTGCATGATCCAAAACTAAAAAAAAACCTTTTGTGCTGGGGTTACATTTAAAAAATCTACCTGTTCCGACTTACATACAAATTCAACTAAAGAACAAACCTACAGTCCTGATCCCGTCCGTAATCCGGGGACTGCCTGTAGACGTCAGGAGCAAGGATGTAACTGTAGCCAAAGCAGCTAATAAGGGGCCCAAAGGTTCAGGGGGGCACTCAGGTGCAAGGATAATGGCCCACATTTTCTAGCGTGGTTGCACCACATAAGTGTCGTCATATGACCACTTGAACAAGGTGAGTGTGGCTTCATGGGGAAGGGGACATGGCCATGATATGACAAGCTGTGCCAAAAACCGCATCAGTAATGCGGCAAAATTTAGGCAGTTGGTCTTAAAAAACTAGACAAGTCTAGAGATGTGCAAAATTTATCGAATCCATGAGTCACTGTGATAAATCTGGTGTATTTGTAGACTGCAATAGTAAACGTGAGCCAATATATTTTTCAGTAGGGAAAAACAAGTTGGTGGATTTCTTCTATGTTACGAGTGGTCCCGCAGTCCCCTCTGCTTCAGGGACAAATGGCGCCGCAGTCCACGTGTCGGGCCACGGGCGCACTTGTTGCCCTGTGAGCGCATACTTACCTGGCCGCGCTTCTGCTTCCCGCAGCCCTCTGCCGGCCGGTGCGTGCGTTCACGCTCCCTGGGACGCGTGCGCGCCGGCTCTCTCAGATTTAAAGGGCCAGTGCAGCGGTAATTGGTTGATTGCCGGCCGCTGACCCTATATAATGGTAACACCTCCAGCACGTCCCCGCTGGAGCTTTAGTGCCACGTTCCTATAGAGAAAGCGTTTCCTGAAGTGCGTTCCTGTCTTGCCATGTACCGGAAAGAATTTCTTGCTGAGAAATTTACATGTAAAGTGTCGTGAAAAAAAATGCTTCATTTGTAATTCTTTATGGGTGATATGTCAGAAAAAAGGCGATGCAATGCCAGTTTTAAGGTGCATTAAATGAGTATATAGTGTGCCTGAATGTAAGATCCTGTCACATGTGAGTTAATAAATCTTGTGTGTGGTATACCTTTCATAGCATAGCATATCTTAGGTGCATAACTTAAGCGCATAGCATATTTTAGGCGCATAGCTAGAATATCTTAGGCACT
Organism: Phyllomedusa bahiana; assembly: GCA_025379985.1. NCBI lineage: Eukaryota > Metazoa > Chordata > Amphibia > Anura > Hylidae > Phyllomedusa > Phyllomedusa bahiana. The sequence goes on along the minus strand of JAODAL010060084.1, from coordinate 10,670 downwards.
TGGACGCATTAAAATGCTTAGTGCCTGGTGCAAACTGCGCCTAGTTTTGGTATACGACTGTTTGTACATATATAGAATAGGGCTACAACAGTTATTTTTGCACAATATGGCACCCTATGTCTTTCAGTTTCTGCTTGGTCTGTATAAGGCTTGGTTTACATCTGGGTTGGAACCTCCGTCACGTGTTTCGTCGGGAATGACAGAAAAATAGCGCAGCAAGCTGTGCTATTTTTTCCGTCCTATCAATGGACACCACCGCGGTCCCATTGTTATCAATAGGGTCTGTCGGGCTCCGTGTTTGTCCGTTGTGAAATCCCTTTGTGTCCGATTTCACCTTTGTGATTGAGGTTCTGAACGGAACCTCCAATGTAGAGGTGAACCAAGCCTAATGTTTGACTTGATCAATCCCCTCTGAGATGGACGCTATTGAAGCCTGAAGGCACTTTCTTAGCAGACAGTGTTTTTCCACCAACAGAATAACATGTAGCAAAGCAATCGCTCTCATTACCTTGTGATCCCATTTTCCGTTGGGTGGCGATTACCTGTGGAGGACTACCTTCTAGGGATCCATGGCATTATTGGCACACTGCAGAATAGACACAGTGGGTGACATGTCAAAAAAGAGGCGCCGTCACGTCAGTTTTAAGGCGCATTAAATGAGTTTATAGTGCACCTGAATGAATAAACCCTGTAAAAAATTTTGGGCTTTGGGGTATCCCCTTTTGCATATTTTTATAATTGTTTGCGCCAAAATTAGGCACATAGCTTTTTCATTGCAAACATATTTGATGTGCCACTTTAGGCTCTTCAGTTTTGTTCGTGCCTGGGGTAAAATGCCTAGTTTTTGTGACTACGTTCGTTTTTAAAACAGAAAAGGGCCTTTAAAACATTTTTTTTTCCCGCAGAATACCCCAAAAAAAATTGCGCCCCCTAAGGGGAAAAAAGGTCGCCCAATTCACTTCAAGGGATTTCTATCCATTTGACATTTGCTGGGGGTCCCAGGGTCAGGTCCTCACAGACCCTTTAGGGTAGGGAAAAAATAATAAAAAGAAAAGTCATAAATTATATTAAGGTGATACCAATTTATGATACGCGTCTATGATAACATGATGATGAATTACTGGATAACATGATGATAAATTACTGGATTACCACTTTTCTATTTGGGAAAACAAGTTAGAACTGATCTTTTTTCATTGCAAAAAAATCTGACCAAGTCAGCCTTTCTATAACAGGTTTGCCCAAACCCCGGTTTTTGGGGAAATCCCTTTGAACCCCTACCTAATTTTTCTTTTTCCTTTTGGCTACCTGTTAACAGTCAACAAGCAGGAACCCTGCTATTGACGTTTTAAATTAAAGGCTTTGTTTTTAAACTTTAATCACAGTGGTTTTCTTTTTCATTCCCCTCTAGATGGGGCCCCCAAAAATATGAATATTTTTAATCCTGTAGTGGTAGTGTTGTTTGTCCTTTTTTTTTGTAGGGATATTGTTTGCTTATGTTTTCATTTAGCCCAACTCCCTTTGGGACCGGAGAATTACTATGCATAAAACTAAATAGGGCCAAAGTCTCAGACTGACCCACAAGAAAGTAGAGAAATCCCGCTATGGACTACTTTTCAGGGAGGGAAAAAAAGAGGCAGAAAAGGAAAAAAATTAGATTGAAAAAGGTCATTTGGTTTTCACTTAGGGGTTTGGGGGGCCCCCTAAAGAAATTAACTGGGTTTAAGCCAAAAGGATTTAGTTCATTTGTAGGCCCCCAAAAAAAAAACAACTCCACGGGTGGCCTTCAAAAATTTTCAATTCACTGTTGGGCCCCCCCAATAATCAAGTCCACGGGTTTAGCCCCCAAGAAACAACTCCACGGGTTTGGGCCCCCAAGAATAAATCCATGTTGGGGCCCCCCAATAATCAACTCCCTGGGGGGGCCCCCAAAAATTAAAATCCCCCTGGGGGGGCCCCAAGAATCAACTCCACTGGTGGAGCCCCAAATAAACTTCAGGGGGTGGGCCTCCAATAATCAACTCCACTGGTGGGCCCCCAATGATCAACTTCACTGGTTATGCTCCAAAGGGGGGCCCAAACAGAGGAGCGCCAAGGGCTTTAAATTTTTCTGGGGGTTGGGGTTTCAGAAGTCATGTTATTGGTTTACAACACCGTCCAAAACGCTTTTCTTTTGAATAGGGGATGGCGGTGACCGCTACAGCCAATCAGTGGTTGCAGTGGTGATGCCCCATTCGTTCAAGACCGGAAAAAAAACAGATTTGCGGAGGGTGAAATGGGAGCCCGAAATTTGGGTCAAAGGTGAGGGGAAAAGGGGGAGTTTAACTTTTTCTGCTTTAGTAGTCTAGCAGTATGCTTTAAAAAATTAATCCAGACAAGCCCTTTAACGTATCTGCATATGTTTTAGTTGCCAGAACCAGGAGTCGAGTCAGAACAGAAGCTTGCCATGTGCATGAACCCCGGGGGATACTTAAAAGACCCTTTAGCTTCCTCAGATCAGCATTAGATCCCCCCCCCCCCCCAAAATTTGAAAAAAGTTTCGGTAAAAAAAAAAATTTCCCCAAAATTAAAAAAAATTTTTTTAATTCTATTAAATTGCTTATAAAAATTAAAAATTTTTTAAATTTTAAAAAAAAAAATTTTATATATATTTTTATAATTATTTATATTAAAAAATATATAAAATATTTAATTCAACCCAAAATTTTTCATATGATTTTTACTGAATTTTAAAATAAAATTTATTGTTGAATTTTAAAAATTAATTTTTTTAAGCCCAAAATTGGCTTTTATTAAAATGTTTAAAGGATAACAGCCATTTTGTGAGATGATGGTAAAGTGTGGCTCAATCTCTGTTGTAAGAAATTTAAATTTTCTGTAAGGGAAAACAATACTTCCCGATAAATCTCGGAATTTAAATCCCTTTAAATTCCAGCGAGACTTTCAGGTCTGCAGTCAGAAAGAAATTAAGCGAGCAGTGTTAGAAAAATTTTAAACTTCAAGTGGGGCAAAAGTTGTAAGACCAAAAGATAAATGACATAATGTGGACGAACCCCCTTTTGGAAACCGTGCCCAAAAAACTGAAAACTAACAAACACAAGTTTAACTTCACAATTTTGTCAAAAATTTTTATAAATTAGGCATTTTCTAACTACATATGACATAAAAACAAATTTTTAAATTTTATTTTACTGAAAATGGAGGGAAATTTGATAACATATTGTACATTGCTGTGTACCCAAGATAAATCATTCACTGTTGTATAGGAGGTAAAGGGTTACAATAAAAGGCAAAACAGCATGCCGAGCACCAGATAAATGTTACAGCAAATGTAACAGGTGTGTATGAACATTTGTAAATTTTTTAAAAAAATATACCCCCAAGGGATTTCTTATTTGTTGACTAATAATTTAAAAAATGTTCCCCCCCATAGACTTTGAAAGGATATTGAAGAATTTGTCCCCAAAAATCCCCCTATGGGACCCGCACCTAACTCAGGAACGGGCTCCTGAAACATTTGGCTCAGAAAAAAGTGACGGGTCCCACATGCACACGGCTCTCCATTCTGTTCTAAGGGAGTTCTGACACAAGGGGGCACCAACAGGGGGCGGGATTTCTATGGAACTCCCCAAAAAGGGGTGGGGGAAATCACGAACAAGACAACTGCCCCATTTTTGGGCCCGTTCCCCAAAAAAGGTGCAAACCTATGGGAAACCGCACCCTTTTGACTTTTATCCATAGGAGTGGGGTATGCCATTAAAGTTATGATGGGAGCACCCCCTTTCCTATTAAAAATAAAAAAGCAATGCCAAAAATTGACATTTTCCCCTTAAAAAGGGGGTAGGAAAACACAATTGGGGGGAGTGGACGGACGTTATGTTCACCGATCTCTAAGATCGGGAAATAAAGCCCCTTGTTTTGGGTGTCAGCGGGGAATAGGCCCGTGACACGTTTTTGTTGTGTATATGGCAGTAATGCCGTGATCGGTCGGGCTTTTTTGGGGAGCAGTCTGTAGAGTTGGGTGGGATGGGCTGCTCCCACATCCAGTCCGGGGCTTACCCAGCCCAAATTTTAAGGGCCCAAGCAGGCTCAGAGGGGGGGGGGGGGGGTGGTCCCTTCCTGTCAGAAAACTGCTCAGTGGAGTGGGGCAGGAGTGAGAGAGCCAGAGCTGGGCCTGGATAACTGGTGTACTACAGAGACCGCATACGGTATTGTGACTGGAAACAAGGACTGTGTTTATGTTTGTTTTTGGCTGAAGCAAGCCCTGCTGTTTATTTTCCTTGTTTATAAAACCGATGCCAATAAACCCTGCAGTATTGCACGTTGAAGGACTGCCTCCGTTTGAGCTGATTCCCACAAGGGTTTTCTCACTCTGCAGTTTCACAGAGTCACAGCCAGCTTCAGACTCACACTTCCTGGTCAGGCTGTGGATGGGTCTACAGCAGTAATTGGCATCTCAGCTCTGCTGTTCCTAGCTATTCCTGTTACAGTGACATGAGGGCAGGATATTTATAAAGTATAGTGTACAAGGCTACAGAGCTGTAAAGAGTGTAAGCTTGTCCTTTAGTTAGGTAAACAAACACTGTTGCTAGAGATAAGACTGCAGAGAGTGACTCACCATGGACAGACTGACTGATTGGAGCAATGAGAGATAAGTGAGAACAGGAAGAGGTGGGGAGAGGTGGTCGGTTTCTATCTATCTATCTATCTATCTATATATCTATCCTTTTCAGTTGAAACAGAAGTTTACATCCACTATATAAAAAGACACATTTGTATGTTTTTCTCACTATCTGACATGAAATCAGAATAAACCTTCCCCGTTCTAGCTCACTTAGGAACCAAAATTATTTATATTTGCCAAATTCCGGAATAATGAGAGAGAGAAATTTTTAAGGCATTTTTACTACTTTCTGTAATGTCAAAGGTTTGCATACACTAGGATTTCTCTGCCTTTAAACAATTTGGTACAGATCACATGATGATGTCAGGTCTTTGGAAGCTTCTGATAGGTTTATTAGCAACATCTGAGTTAATTAGAGACAAACCTGTGGATGTATTTTTTAAAACACACCAGTAATACACTGCTTCTGTGTGTAACATCATGGGAAAGTCTTAAGAAGTCAGCCAAGAAATCAGGAAGAGAATTGTGGACTTGCACAAGTCTGGATCATCCTTAGGTAATTTTTCAGATACCTAAAGGGTTTCCCCTCGTTCTCTGCACAAAAAATTTATGTAAGTACAAAAAAGATGGGAATGTCCACCATCATTGTAAATGAATAAGTTCTGTGCCTAGAGAAAAACATTTTGGTCCGAATGTGCATATAAACCCCAAAAAAAAGAAAAAAGCCCTTGTAAAGATGCTGGCACATTGGTAAGTTTGGCCATTATCCCAAAATAAAAATGATACTCTATAAAAAAGGGGGGGAAGCCATCAGTCAGGAAGAAGACATTCCCAAAAGAAACATATAAAAGCAAATTAATTTTCACACCACGGGAAAACAAAAAAAAAACCCCTAATTTTTTTTTTGAAAATTTTTCCCGTGATGGATGAAAAAAAAATTTTAAATGTTTGGGCCTAATGCCCATCTTTCTTTTGGGGAAAAAAGGGAAAAAGTTTGAAGCCTAAGGCACTGCCCCAACTGTAAAACATTGAGGTGGCAGCTTTTTTGTGGGGTTGTTTGTTGCAGGGGGGACTGGTGCATTTCAAATAAAGGGCATCTGAGGAAAAAAAAAAATTATGTGGCAATACTGAAGAAACATCTCAAACATCATTCAGGTATAAAGTTGGAAGAAAGGGGCCCCCAAAAAGGGACAATGACCCAAGCTACTAAACGGGTTTACAAGTGTTAGGATAACAAGTCTGTTTTGAGTGGCCATACAAAACCCCGATCTAAAATCCTATTGAAAATTTATGGCAAAGTTTAAAAAAGGAGGTGCAAGCAAGACACCGAAAAAAAAGGCTCAGTTACACCCTTTTTGCAGAAGGGGAAAGGGCCAAAATTCACCAACTATTTATTGTGGGGAATTTGTGGGGAAGGGGTATCAAAACTTTGATAAAATCTTACATTTAAGGGCAATCTACTAAATATAAGAAATGTATGGAAAGTTTTGATTTGCAGAGATATAAAAAAGCTTAAAAAAATTTCTCTCTTATTAGTCGACATTTGGCAAATAAAATAATTTTTTGGGTTCCAAAAAGACCTAAAAGGAAAGGTTTATTGATTTAGTCAATAGTGAGAAAAATGCAATGGGCTTTTATATAATATATGTAAACTTCTGGTTCCAACTGTATATAAATGGGGGATAATCACTATTTATTAATTTTTTAATTAATATTTTCACATTCCATGCCAAGGGGTCCCCGAAGAAACGAAACTAAATATTTGGAAGCAACAGCATTCTTGTAGTTCTGATATCAAGTATAGCACAGTAAACTGCTACTACTGTCATCAGCATTGGAAATCCCATAGAAAACCCTGAAAGCAAATGGGAACAGTCTTACGTTTCTCCTTTAAAGACACAGTTCCATGGCAATCATCCATGCCAGAAATGAATATTTTACAACAGAAGCTGTACTTTTGTTTCTTGTAGCACTGGCAATGAAATCTTTGGCTTAAGTCCATGGTGTCCTGACTCACATGTATAGAAATGATATTCTTCTGACAGCTTAGAAGTACATTTCTGTTGGGGTTTGGACAAACCCATGTAGATCTGGTTTTGCCCTTAAGTATACATGAATAAAGAGTGATTATCTGTTACAGACAATGTGTAGGACGCACTAATGATGAAGTGTTTATGATCGCAGCTAGTAATAATATTGGTTTTCATATCTGAGGAGCATTTCTATAGCGTGCGGTGAACTGTACATTACAAAATAACCAAGCTAGCACATTTATCAAGGTGTGATTGAGTCCTATCCCACTACCGTGTGAAGCAGTTGAGTTGTTTAAAGGGGGTTTGCCACGAACTATAATTGACGTAGGAAGCTTGCAAATGAAATAACAAACATTTTCACCATTCATTATTATTAAAAATTCTGCACGTTTTTTTTAGTTGCTCCCTTTTGTGATCCATTGTTTACAGCTCATCTCCAGGGGATACGACCAGGGCTGTGAGCTCCTCAGTCCTGGTCGCACATGCTCAGACATCACTTCTACTCTCAGGCAGCTACTGAGTGTTCAACCCCAGGTGCTGTCATTCTTCTCCCGTCCTCTGTGCTAATTACTTAGTAATTAGTCAAACAGTGCAATTAAAAAAAAAGAAACCTCAATGAGGTCTGTGCATTGATAAAGAGAGAAAAAAAAGCACAGGTTTGGTTCCTGAGGGATTTAACCTAGAAACCCTTGTCCTGGAGGCAAAAACTTTACTTCTCAGCTACTCACAATGCTTTACATTAACAGACCTTTCTTTGATACAGAGGAAAGGCCTGGGGATGTCTCCTGCTGGGTCACATGATATGCAATTCAAACAAATCACACACGCCCCCTTCTGAGCACACAGCGCCGAAGAGCTGGATACAGGAGGTATGAAATGAGATTGTGGCAAAACCCCTTTAACTTGATACAATGCTCGCTAACCTCATCGGTCCCATAGAGCATGTTGGGCTATGCTCCGTTCAAGGGCCCTTCCTTGTGAGAAAGAATGAGCAAGGACAAAGAGGGGGCACTGTTTTAGCAATTGGGGTGAGTCCCAGTAGTTAGACGCCTGCGATCAGACCTTTATCACCTATTCTGTGGCTAAGTGAGAAATGTCTCTGGTGAGATAACCCCTTTAGCTAGTAGCCGACTGGTGTTAGGCAACATCCGAGTGGTGGCAGTTTATCTCTGTATCGATGTTCTGGAACGTCCATGCAGAGAGAGCAACTGTACACTTAAGGGTATGTTCACGGGCAACTTTTTTATGCGCATTTGTTGGGCGCGCGAAATTACGGTAATCCATAGTTTTTCATAGAGAACTATGGATTACCCCCTTCCCCGCTCTACAATACATCGTATTGTAGGGCGGGAGATAAGTGACATTCAATTACTTGCAGCGAATAGCGTCGGAGTATGAATGTCATGGGGGCCGCGGGGGGTACGCGGGTGATCAGCGCGACTCCCCAAATCACCCGGCGAAATTGCGGCTGTACTGTACACGCTGCAATTTCGCCATGTGAACATAGCCTAATTGTTCTGCTGCGTGATTGGAGAGCTGGCTGTCAGAAATAGCTGCCTCTCCATTGAAAAGAATGTTTTATTTAACCCTGGTTTAAAAAAAGCGATTTATTAAGGACTAGTACTTCCTCCTTAAGGCCAGGTAATGGTTTATTTTAACTGGTTTAACGCTGGTTTATAACCAGATCAGATTCTGCTTTAGCAGGGGATGAAATATTTTCCCCGTTTCCCCTGTAACGGACATATTTATCAGTCCCGTTACAGGGAAGTCAGAAAGAAAAGTGATGTAAAAATGCCTCCTAAGGATCTATTTCTGACCTTATTGGGGACACAATATATAAAATAAAGTAATAAAAAAAAACACAAAATGACACCCCGAAATACACCCTAAAAGACGCCGTGTGAACATACCCTTAGGTTATGTTCACACGGTTAAATTTCGGCGCACATTTCGCGTCGTATTTGTGCTCTAATATGAGCGAGATGTGCCCCATAATTACAGTAATCCATAGCTCTCATAGAGAACTATGGAGTACGATCGTATTGTACGCGCGGGGAGATAAGTGACATGTCAATTACTTGCGGCAAATACGCGCTGTGAGTAATGACAGTCTATGGGGGCGCTGCCGCCCCCCCTCCCACCCACGTCGCGAGAGTACACGCGTATGAGCGCGACTCCCGAATACCCGGCGTAATTGCGGGGCGTACTGTATGCCCTGCAATTACGCCCTATGAACATAGCCTAACAGCCCAAACTGCAATATTTATCCCCGCTCTCAACTACCTATATATAAGTGTCCGTGATAGAAAAGTGACACAATTACACAACTTATTTTGGCGCTGTTAAAAAAAGAATATATAAAAAAAGTGAAAAAAAGACATTTGTTTTACTATTTTCTCTCATATTATTGAAAAGAAAAAGGAAAAAATACATAAAAATAAAGCCCTGACATATCACATGAAAAAGGCGAAGAAAACTAGTACAATATCTGAGTGCTAGAAAGTATTTTAGCTTTCAAACCTGCATACACTATGGAAAAGAAAAATGTCAGGAAGGGGGGCAAATAGCCATAAACAGGTTAAAAGGGTTGTCTCACTACATTGATCCATCTCACCTCAGTCCTGTTTTCTTGGTTTCATTTTGAATTCAGGGGCGTGTTTACTGGATTCTACTAGACTGCAGCAGAAGCCAGGTCTGTAGCTATAGCAACCAGTGCTGGCAGCCTATCAGGAGAGATCAAACAGGTCTGTAGCTATAGCAACCAGAGCTGACAGACTATCAGGAGAGATCAAACAGGTCTGTAGATATAGCAACCAGAGCTGACAGCCTATCAGGAGAGATCAAACAGGTCTGTAGCTATAGCAACCAGTGCTGGCAGCCTATCATGAGAGATTGAACAGGTCTGTAGCTATAGTAGCAGACCCAGAAAAGGTCTGGCATGCCGCTATCAGAGAGAATATAAAGGTCTGTAGCTATAGTGACCAGTGCTGGCATCCTATCATGAGAGATTGAACAGGTCTGTAGCTATAGTGACCAGTGCTGGCAGCCTATCAGGAGAGAATATAAAGGTCTGTAGCTATAGTGATCAGTGCTGGCAGCTATCGGGAAAATGGAACGGTTGTAGCTATAGTGCCCTGAAAAGCTGATCAGCATACAAAGGGGATATCAGGGAAAAGTAGGACACTGTTTAAGGACACTATTGCAAAGGATTGTTCTTGCAAATCTTTAACAAAAAGCAGTTTCCCTTGTATGGAAACCCCCTTTAAAAGGGTGCCCTTCAAGCCACAAGATGCAAACTATGGGAGCAGGCTAGTAGTTTTTCCCAAGGGTCGCTGCCCGAAAAAAGCCCAAAGTACAAAGAAAGCCAGATTATAAAAAGAACATAATAAGTTACAGATTTTACATTGGAGCCTATGAGCTTTAGGTTCTGCTTGTGATGACAGGGTCTATCTGAGTGAGGAATACCATGTTTTGCACGTGTTTAACACCACTGGAGTGGAGTCACCCAACAGCACATAGAGATGTTTTCGCTGGTGGTAAGGAAAGCACATATCCGAACGGCTATGTCGTTTTTACACCTTAGAGCTGTTGTTATATTGCTTGTATTTTAGCAGAGTTTATGTACATACAATTATAGTCCAGGTATATCAGACAAAGCGAAAAACAGCAAACCGCTCCTTGCCTAAAAATGTAAATATCCACACAATATTAGCCGCAGTAGCTCCGTAGGTAAAAGAATGAGAACCCTAAGGGAGATCTAAATTCCAATTAAAACTGAGTGCTGACAGTAAGATGTGAGGAAGACAACATAAAACAAGAAGAGGCTAACCAGCCAGTTCAAAGTTTAAGAAATAATACCATTCTTCCACTGGGTACAGTTCCATGGCCATCAAAAATTTCACAATGACACCAAGAGGGAAATCCACATGCGGGAATTCTGTTTGGATGCTCAGTGTTGTTTTTGCTTTGAATAGGATGTGACAAATTTTAAATGGCCGTGTATTTTGTGTGGT
>JAODAL010060083.1:0-21081 GCA_025379985.1 Phyllomedusa bahiana | reverse complement strand
TGAAAAAATTGAGGTTTCAGTTCACACTTTTGGGCCAAAATGCTTAAGCCCACCTCACAATTCAAGGGGCCTAAATGCAGGGGGGGTCCTACGCTTTGTTCCCTCTTTTGGGGGTCCTGTTCAGACCTGCATATTTAGGTCACTTGAGTTGGGAGGTGGGTTTAAACATTTTGGCAAAAGTGTGAACTGGAACCTCAATTTTTTTCATTACCTAGTTACGTAATGCTTTTTCCAAATTTCCTATGTCCCATTTGACGGTTTCCTTAGTCCATAATGTGCCACTGTTTTTTGAATTTGAAATGTCTAAACTCCACTAAATGATAGTCCTTCTTTTCTTATTTTAAGCATTAGATCTGTGGGAGACAAGTTTCACATTTATTATTGTACAATTTACACAGAAGAAAGCAAAAATTTTCGTCCCCGTCATGGGTTTAGCTGTGACCAGCAGCTACTTCCTGCAGAGATCATGGCCTAAAAATTCCATGAAGTTTAATTTGACTTGTACAACCTTAATATACCTAATACAGTTAGATTCACTAAAAAAGAGGCCCCGAATAGTCTCTCTAACCACACACAGCCTGAACAGGAAGTGGGAGTCTGAAGCTGTAGAATCATCCACAGCCTGAACAGGAAGTGGGAGCCTGAAGCTATAAAACCACCCACAACCTGAACACGATGTGGGAGTCTGAAGCTGTAGAATCATCCACAGCCTGAACAGGAAGTGGGAGCCTGAAGCTATAAAACCACCCACAACCTGAACACGATGTGGGAGTCTGAAGCTGTAGAATCATCCACAGCCTGAACGGGAAAGTGGGGCCTGAGCTATAAAAACCACCAAAACCTGAAACATGGGGAGTCTGAAGCTGTGAATCATCCAAGCTAACGAAGTGGGAATCTGAAGCTGTAAAACCAACCAAAAACCTGAACGGGAAAAGTAGACGCCTGAAGCTGTAGAACCACACCCCAATCTGAACAGGAAGTGGGAGTCTGAAGCTGGCTGTGAAACAGCCAGATAAGAAAACTCTGTTGGTTGCTCCTTCTGCAAAATGAGGGAGAAGACCTAAATACTGTAGGACTTATAAACCAATTTCTCTACTGAACTCAGATTTAAAGTTATACACAAACATATTCTTCATAGTCTGAATTATCCAGTTGGTTTTAGCCTACACAGACCGGATGTTGAAATGTTCTTTGATTAGTAATTTAGGAGATCGTAGCAAAAACTAGAACATTTCTATTAGAATGTGCTTTAGAAGGGGGAAAAATCTCTCCTTTGGAAGAGCCACCACTCAATTGGTTGGTGTGACGTTTTTGGGCCCCTTTCAGACCTCATGACTTTTTTTGCATAAAGCAAGGTTGTGGGGAAAGAGCTTGTGCTCCAAGTGCACTCTATTGGATGCTTTTATCCTAAATTCTATGTTGCTTGCAGGACCATCAGTGTGAAAGGGATTTGACCCAAAACCCAGTGAAGTTCATCTACAGACAATGTTTCGGGGTATTTGCCCCTCCCCAGTGCAGACTAAAACTTACTGGTTTGGCTGGGTGAGAGGCGAGAGTGGTTTAGAAGGGGAAAAATCTCCCCTTTGAAAGAGCCACCAATAAATTGGTCGGTGTGAGGATTTACGTGCCTTTCAGACTTAGCTGACTGTTTTGCATAAAGAGAAGGCTTATGGGAAAAGAGCTGAGGAGCTCCACAGCGCCTCTTTTGGGATGTAGTTATCCTCAGTTCACATGTAGCTCCCAGGAGCCTTGCAAGTGAAAGGGATTTGAGCCAAACCATTAATTTCACCTACAGACAGTTGTTTCTGGGTATTTGCCCCTCATCAGTGCAGAGCAAACTTACGGTTGGTTGGGTGGGGAGTCGAGTGTGGCTGAGCCACCAATACTTTTTTGCGGTGTGAGGATCTACGCGCCTTTCAGACCTCACTGACTGTGTTGCATAAAGCAAAGGCTTATGGGAAAAAAAGCTGAGGAACTCCACAGTGACTATGTTGGATTTTTCTCCTCAATCCACATGTTAGCTCGCATGAGCCTAGCAGTGTGAAAGGGATTTTGGAGCCAAACCAGTTAAGTTCACCTACGGACAGCTGTTTCTGGGTATTTCCCCCTTATCAGTGCGAGCAGAACTTACTGGTTAGCCAGGTGAGAGGCAACAGTGGCTTAGAAGGTGAAAAAAAAATGTCTCCTTGTAAAAAAGCCACCAATAAATTGGTCGGTGTTGAGGATTTATGCGCCTTTCAGACCTCACTGGTTGTTTTGCATAAAGCAAAGGCTTATGGGAAAAGAGCTGAGGAGCTCCACAGCGCACTCTATGGGATGTAGTTATCCTCAGTTCACATGTAGCTCCCAGGAGCCTTGCAATATGAAAAGGGATTTGAGTCAAACCAGTTAAGTTCATCTACAACAGCTGTTTGAGTATTTCCCCTTATCAGCGCAGAATAAAAACTTACTGGTTGGCTGGTGAGAGGCAAGAGTGGCTTAGAACGGGAAAAAATTCTTCCTTGTAAAGAGCCACCAATAAAATTTGTCAGTGTGAGGATTTACGCGCCATTCAGACCTCACTGACGGGTTTTGGATAAAGCAAAATGTGCTTTAAAAACCCATTTTAATACAGATGTGTTGGACGCCTTTTCACCAAGGGCCAAAATCGGCATTATTGTTGTCCTCAAAGGGCCAAATGTTCTTGCGAGACTGTATAAAGCATAACGATGGGAGCCCCCCTTGCTGAGCCGTCACAGGCCACAATACAGGAGGTCCCGGCTGGACTTGGCCGTGTGCCTTGTGTTAGACACTTGTTTTGACATGTTTACCATTGGAGGTGTACTTCTTGTTTCTTCTCTCCGTAATTCTAACATAAATGAGAACTTTCTATCAATAGAAAGATCTTTAAGGTAACAAAGCAAACCTTCTTCTGCTGTTTCTTGCCTTTTTCTCGGGAGTGTGTACAAACCTAAAATAATGGTGATTGAAGGCAGAGGTTTTACTGCGAACATACGCTTCCCCTTGTTCCCTACCAGATTATCTACACACTTCATTTTTTCCTTAAAATGTTTAAACCCTTTCCCCCCGGGGAGGCATTGTGCGCTGCTGTAATTTGTAACATTAGAAACGATTAAAGTATATTACTGGAATTGTAGCTATTGGAACAGCGTTACGTAAAGGACTCCGCGGAGGGAAAAGCTACGAGCCCTCTTATTTTTGTTTAAACAACATCAGTCTTTACGGTATCAACAGATTTCAAGGTGAAAGGGCAATGTGTTTCTGTGCATGTCCTTCCATTATCTCCAATTTACTTGCGGTTTGTATTGTTCTTCAGCTGTTTTTTTTTTTTTTGGCAGAGTAGTAAAGTAGAGGTCTTAGGGCCATAACAAAGGTGTGGACCCCCGGTTCTAATGTTCGCAGAGGTCAGTGATGGAACTGGAGCAGTAGTGGTCTTAATTTGATCGTTTTTACTACATAATTCTATAAAAATGGACTTTTTGATTGTGTTTACCTGGATTTGAGTGATGGAGTTTATCTACATACACCAGTAATGCTTCCTCAGGATACCTCAAAATATAATATTTCCAGAATACATAGCTCTTCCCTTGGACATGGTACCGGGGCCGGAACTATGGGTAGGCGAAGGCAGTTGACCGCTTAAGGGCGCCATTTCATCCCATGCAGAAAGGGGGGCACCACTAGATAAAGAGTGGGCTATATGCCTCATTTCTCTAGGGCAACAAAATATCTTGTCCCAGTCCTGCATTGTACCTTGAGATCAAACTCACCATACAACGTCACAGACACTGCAGATCTGCGGTAGATGTGATTGATGGAAGAACCAACCAATTATTTAGGACATTTTACCTTTTAAAAACCAATGTATTCGTGAGGTGCATGCAGTGATTGGTGGTCTATAGCTCCTCTCTACAGTACAGTGCAGTATTACATGTCCTGTACTACTCTTACATATATTAGTGAGGTGCATGCAGTGATTGGTGGTCTATAGCTCCTCTCTACAGTACAGTGCGGTACTACAATCCTGTACTGCTCTTACATGTATTAGTGAGGTGCATGCAGTGATTGGTGGTTCTATGCAACCTCTCTACAGTACAATGCGGTACTAAATGTCCTGTACTGGGCCCTTTCATGTTTTAGTAAGGTGCATGCAGTGATTGGTGGTCTATAGCTTCCCCTCTAAGTTTCAGTGCCGGTACTACATGTCCTGTACTGCTCTTACATGTATTAGTGAGGTGCGTGCGTGGTTGTTGTTCTATAGCACCCCTCACCGTACAGTGTGGTACTATTTGTCCTGTACTGTCTTAAATATTTGAGGTTCCTGCAGTGATGATTGGTCTATAGCCGCCTCTCTACAAATAGTGTGTTACTAAAATGTCCTGTACTGCTCTTACATGTACCGGAGGGCTACTTTTTGGGCACCCGGTGAGGGCACCATTTTCTTTTTTCTGGGACATTATGTCTAAAGTCCTTGACCCAACAAACTCCAAACGTCTCATAGAAGTGATTTCCAGTTTCCGCAGCACTTTTCATATTTAAAGGAAGTTGTGCTACATCGAATTGGTATCTGCTTCATTTTCTTTAAATCTCCATTTTGCTTATATTGGGGAAGCCCCTTTGGGTTTTAGAACCAATTACCAGTTTTCCATAGAGTAATGTATCATGAAACCAATGGTTTGTCAGGAACCAATTAAAAATTGTTTACGGAACCACTCAAAAACTATTTTTTCTGTTTTCGATACAATGAGATTGCCATTGGGTCTTTCTCCCTGTACAGACTGTGTTTTAGGTTGAGTACCTGGGCTCAAATTTGATACACAGGGGTTGTATGTATTATACCCGCCTGCTCCTATGTGAAGCCTGTGTATAAGATTTTTTTTTTTCTTCCGTGATGAAAAGCTCTTTTACTCTTTAATTTCTCCGTGACCCAAGTGATGACTGTACCTTGCCCCGAGTTAGGCGAAGCCGGTGGAATTTTTGATCTTCACTTGCTTTCCCAAACCTGAGGAATTCTGCAGACTATTAAAAAGTTTTTATAAGTTGGCTGGCTCTCATATTGGTAAAGCTTCATTCATGGTTTTTATTGAACAGAAATAATTGGTTCGTGCGGGCGTTCCTATATATTAAACACTCTGCAAATCATTTGATAATTGGTCTAAAAAGACTGGTCAGAAGGGAAAATAAGATGAAATGCTTAAAAGAGCATATTAACATTTACTTGATATATTTGTGGGTGCCGAGCTGTCTGCTATTGCGAGCAATGATAGTGATGAGGGTTTTTCCTTATTGTCAGTCCTTATAATGATTCCTACACATAATATATTCTATAATAGAAAACTTATTATAAATGGGTTTATCATAGTCAAAGCCCCCAAAGCTGACACCTTTAAGGGGTTTTTTGCCATGGTGTAATGTTGACTGTGGGATCCTCCAAAATGGCTATTTAATCAACTTTTCTAATATATATGTCATTAAAAAAAGTGAAGCCTGTGACAGCTACAGCCTGACTAAGAATGCCCTTGGTTTCCTGATAGTTTACATTAGACATGACCAGTAGAGCTGATCGCCAGGCTTTTGCCGTTGTTTGCACCTTCCTATCTGAATGCAAGGGAACAATGAACGAGCTTTGAGGGACTGGAGAAAAGATCCTGTGTCTTTTGTATAGAGAATCCACTGGCTGTAATGTAATTATCTAAGTAAATATGCAGAAGCTCTCCTGGATCCCTGCTCATGCCCTCCCCCCCCCCCGCCCCTTCTGCAGCAGTTTGAACAAATGAAAGACAACACTGCCTGCTCGGGGAGCTTGTCTTCTCTCCTGTGCACCATAACAGTTATACCCCCAATGGATTAGCCAAACGATGTTTACTCAACTAACAGAGGCAGAATATCAGGAGCCGCATGGGAGGTGGTGCAATGGCATCACAGAGTAGGCACTTGTTTTTTTTGCTGTGAGACTTAAAGGGGTTTTTTGCGACGATCTAATGTTGACGTGCGATCCTCCAAAATGGTTATTTAATCAGTTTTTCTAATATGTCATCAAAAAAAGTGAAGCTGTGAGATTTAGCAGCCTACAAAGATGCCCTTGGTTTCCTGACAGCTTACATAAGACACGATCCAGGACACTGACGGTAGCTAGATCTGGGCCCGCGCGTTGCGTTGTTTGCAACATTCTTATCTACGGCAGGGTACATTTAATGAGCTTTGAAGGGACCTGTGGAAAAATGTCTCTGTCTCCTGTATAGAGAATCCACTGGTTTTAATGTAATTATTAGAGTAAAGATTGCAGACGCTCCCTGCTCAGCCCATCTTCTCCCCCTGCAGCTTTGAAGGGCCCTGGGGAAAAAATTATCCTGTGTCTCCTGTATAAGAGAATCCACATGGTTGTAATGTAGTTATCATGAGTAAATATGAAGAGCTGCACCTTGCTCACTGCTCAGGCCCCCCTCCTCTCTCCCTGCAGCCGTTCGTGAAGAAATGAAAGATGCTGCTAGCCTACGGAGCTGATCTTCTCTCCTGAGCAATAATGGGAGAAAACAAAACCCCAATTAACTTCACACATAGTTATTCTCTGTGATTTAGCAAAACATTGTTTTCTCAATTATAGGGACTGAGCCTCGGGAACAGTGCATTGGAGGTTGGTGCATAGACATCACAGAGGAGGCAATTGTTGTTTTAAACCCAGACAACCGCCCCTCTTTTCAATGCTCAAGGCTCAAGTCAGCCAGTTAGCTGAGGAAATCACTTCTTCGGCAAAACCCCCTTTAAGGTGATATATTGCACCAGTTGCTAACTATAGTGATTTTTTTGGTGGCCAGGAGATAAAAATCCTTGTCCCTCAAACATTGCCTAATCTATTTAGCTGTCGCTAAGACTTTAGGCACCTATATGAGATCAAGATTTTGTCGTTGGTGCTGCAGAGTTGTTGAGTTTTTGTGTCTATTTTTTGGTCTAATCCCAATGCTTCCAAAGGTGATGATATCTTGAATGATGAACAAACTAATCCATAACGGTATTTGAGGAAACCCGTTGCTTTTCCTCAATCTAGCACCACACCTGGCCCACAGATTCTGTTGTTATTGCAGCTCAGCCCTTCCACCTTAAATAGGTATTCTCAGCCCATGATTTAGCTGTAAACATGTAGGGTAAAAGTAAGTAAAGACTATTACCAATAAGTTGCAGTTCCTAATTTTGCTCTCTTTTCATAGTTAAAACAGTTCTTATCTCTGCTTTGTTTATAACAAGCTTCTCTAGGTTACCGACCCACCCTCCTCTCTCTCTAGCAGTTGTAAGGATGGTGACATCATTTCCTGATGTGTCTTATTAGCAAGCACAGGGGCTTGTTTCAGTTAGCAACTATATAACCTTTACCCCATACTGAGCTTTGTAGTCCTTATGCCTGCGGTGAAATCTTCTTCCATTATACCCAAAGTCACTCTCAGTGACTTGGCACACTTAGGAATAGCAAAATCTGAAATGTCCAAGTTACTCTGTAGAACCACACACAGCCTGAACAGAATAAAGGAGTCTGAAGCTGTATAAATGCCCCAGTCCGAACAGGAATGGGAGGCTAAAGCTGTAGAACTGCCCCCACGAGCTGAACAGGAAGTGAGAGCCTAAAGCTGTAGAACTGCCCACATGCCTGAAAAGGGAAGTGGAGCCTGAAGATGTAGAAGAACTGCCCACAGCCTGAACAGGAATGGGAGCCTGAAGCTGTAAAACCGCCCACGGAAGCCTGAACAGGAAAAGGAGCCGTGAAGCTGTAAGAAACCGCCCACCAGCCTGAACAGAAGTGGGAGCCTGAAGCAGTAAACTGCCCACACCTGAACAGAATGGGAGCACTGAATCTGTAGAACTGCCCACTAGCCTGAACAGGAATGTGGAGCCTGAAGCTGTATGAACTGCCCCCAGCCTGAACAGAAGTGGGACCATGAATCTGGCTGTGGCAGATCAGGCTCTGTGAACACTGTGGTGAGAACATCCTTTAATGGAGCAGATATGGTGCTGTTTTCTAATCTGAAAACCAGTCTTATACGACATCCCCTCAACCCCTTAAATGCTCGAGCCTTATGTTACATGTGTACAGTTTGGTTAACAGTTTTTCTGTTCCTCTACTTTTTTATTGTTACTATTTGTTATCATAGATTCTCTTGAAGTCTCATGATAGTTTTTTGCAAGGTATATGTGATAGCTGTGCCCAATGTGTAATTTGGCGTTTGACTCCGGGTCAAAGTCATATTTTGACCCAAATCCATAAATAATAATAAATCCAAACATATAGTATGGGGCTAGAGGTTATTTAATTTTACAATTTCATTTGTAAGTAAATACTTAGTGCTCCTGGACATTTGGGGTGGTTTCCCTTTTGGAAAACCCTAATGTGATGCCTGACCCAGAAGCACAGCGACACTCCAAATAAAAAGGTTGTCCAAATTTTTTTTATTTAAAAATGGTTACTTTAAAATAAAAGTGCACATCACTTCTGTGAAAGAAATATGTCTGGTATTGGCAGTCCAGCCCGCATCACTTTAAGTGGAGCTGCAACACCACCAGGCACATCCTAAATGCAGGGGTGGTGTTTTTAAAGAAGAAAGCGGCCCAAGCGTTTTTTTTTTTATCTTGGTCAACTCCCTTTAACTTTACAATCGAGTAACCCAAACCCATAGGCTTAAACTTAAAGCTCTGGGGCACACATTGTTGCAAAATCCATAAAAGGGCCCCCATCTACCATGTGCCATTTATAAAGTGAAAACCAGTATTCAGGGGCGTAATTCGATTTCTTGGGGCCCCATAGCAAAATGAGATGGGGCTTCACCACTTAATGACCATAATCTGAAACAGCAGCATAAGGAGCATTATTTAAAGGTATAAATAATACTTCCAGTATCAGGGAAAAAGGGGCCCCCCCCAAAAAAACAGAAGACCATAAAGCCACCAACTGCTTGTTTCCAAGGAAAAAAACGGAAACAGCCTCAAAGATAGGAATGAGACTGAACCCATCAGAGAGGCAACACCAGCCCCCAAGCTGCTTAGATATAAATACACAGGTGCAGCTGATTGCTAAGCAGTAGCCCATACAACTCACTCACGAGGGGAACAACCAGACTGCACGTTAAATTGACACCTATTCCACAGCCACATGCAAACAAATCCACAGTACATACATTAGGGAGACTGCATAAATGCAAAAATACCCATAAGACAACCACTCACATGCCTTCAATATATGAGGGAGGCGGTTGCTGGTATTCTAATTGCATATAGATACTACTTGTTCCCTACAATAAGGAACAATGTTCTTGTACCTAGGTGGGCTCCCTTGACCTCCTGAGCCCTATAGCAATTGCTATAGTTATGCCTATGTCGGTGTTGTACCCAGTAGAGAGAGGTTCCAGTATCGCCCATTTTTTTTAGAATAGTCACTGCAAAGTTATAGTGGTCCTAATACAAAAATTAGGTGTCCCCACATCTTTAATTTTACTTAATGATGAAATCATAATAAACTGCTCTTTAGTGCTGTAAGAAGGGGAAAGATCTTTCCTTGAGGAGAGCCACCAATAAATTGGTTGGTGTGAGGATTTACTATCACACTATCAGACTCACTGACTGTTTTGCATAAAGCAGAGGCTTATGGAAAAGAGCTTAGGAACTCCACAGTGCATAGGGATGTAGTAACTCAATTCACAATGTAGCTCGCAGAGCTTTGCAAACATGAAAAGGATTTGAGCAAACCAGTAATTTCATCTGCAGACAGCTGTTTTCGGGGTTTTTGCCCCTCGTCAGTGCAGCGTAAAATTTACTGGTTGGCTGGTTGAGAGAAGGGGGAAAATCTCGCCTTGAGGAGAGCCACCAATAGGGCTGTAAAGAATATTTGATGAACCCTTTGTGCATCTTAGTCCCTGTTTTTCGGCTACTGTATAACTTGCAAGATAATCTGCAAAGGCAATGAAAGAGTCTATTGTGATGTTACTGAATAGGCAGTCGGGTGTTAGTATGCAAAAGAAGCCCCCGGAGTGTCAAGTAATTCTTCCCTTAGCCAATGTGCCCAGGACTGTTATGATGGCTCTCAGTGATGTCCTTGATTGTCATTTAAGCTCAATGAAGCTGTCTTTTCTTATCCGGGAGAAAAATCTTTCTTTGTCTGAGCAGATACATACCTCCGCCCCCCCCACCCCTGTTCATGGAGATCTTTACCTTTCTGAGATTCAACAGGACAGAAATGGATGTCAGAATTGTTCCTAATTGCATCCTTTTAGATCAATAATGCCTTTATACCGGTCATCAGGAGGTATAAGTGGCTTCCCTCTTTTCGCGCCTCAGCCTTGAAAGCTGAAAAGAACACAGGTTTACGTTAAGTTACATGTAGTGTGAACAGTCAAAAAGTGAAGATGGCCACTCAGCCTTGTAAATTTTGCTTCTAAAAAAATTTAAGTAGATAGATTGAGGGCTGCGTAGGAGGATCATATTGGACTTTTGACTAGGGCTTTTTTTTGGGCTAGAAGATCCAATTGAAAATATGGACAACACGTCTGTTACTTAACCCAATAACAACTGAATAATTCAGCTTCGTTTCTGTGACATGTAGGTTTATGCTGCATTTACATATTGTTGCATCATCACATTTGTTGGAAATGTCAACTTTGCGGCTTCGCTGCTGAGCCGTAACCTTTCTTTCTTGTTTTCTTTAGTTGAATTTGGACGTCCATTAAAATTATTCACCATTATTCCAATATACTTACAGAATTGCCCAGTGGCCAGACTGTATGTTTCCTGAGGCCCACACGTTAGTTTTTGCTTACCATGCAGTTGGGTCTTGGGGTCCACTAGTGGGATTTGGGTGCTTTGGAGTCCATCTATGGGTAGTCGGGGTCTTTGGGATCCATCAATGTGAGTTCGGTCCCTTGGGTCCACAATGGAGTCGGGTCTTTGGGGCCCATCAATGGTGCTGGTCTTTGGGCCCATCAATTGGGAGTTTGGGTCTTTGGGGCCCATCTATGGGAGTTGGGTCTTTGGGCCCATCCTATGGAGTTGGGGTCTTTTGGGGGCCCATTCTCTGGGAGTTGGGGTCTTTGGGGCCCATCTATGGGAGTTGGGTCTTGGTGCCCATCTAGGGAAGTTGGGTCTTTGGGGTCCCCATCCTATGGGAGTTGGGTCTTTGGGGCCCATCTAATGGGAGTTGGGTCCCTTTGGGGCCCATTCAGTGCGAGTTGGGTCTTTGGGCCCATCAGTGCGAGTTGGGTCTGTTGGGCCATCAGTGCGAGTTGGGTCTTTGGGGCCCATCAGTGCGAGTTGGGTCTTGGGCCCATCTGCGAGTTGGTCTTTGGGGCCCATCAGTGCAGTTGGGTCTTTGGGCCAATCAGTTGCGAGTTGGTCTTTGGGGCCCATCTTGTGGGAGTTGGTTTTTGGGGCCCATCAATGCGAGTTGGGTCTTGGGGCCCATCAATGCGGTTTTATGGGGGGTCTTTGGGGCCCATCAGTGGGAGTTGGGTCTTTGGGCCCATCATGGGAGTTGGGTCTTTGTGGCCCATCAGTGTGAGTTGGGTCCTTTGGGGCCCATCTGTGCAGTTGGTTCTTTGGGGCCCCATCTGTGCGGTTGGTTCTTTGGGTGCCCATAGTGCGATTTGGTTCTTTGGGCCCATCAGTGCGAGTTGGGTCTTGGGGCCCATCAGTGCGAGTTTTGGTCTTTGGGGCCCATCAGAGCGAGTTTGGGTCCCTTTGTGGGGCCCACAGTGCGAGTTGGGTCTTTGGGGCCCATCAGTGCGCGTTGGGTCCTTTGGGCCCACAGTGCGAGTTGGGTTCTTTGGGGCCCATCAGTGCGAGTTGGGGTCTATTTGGGGCCCATCATGCGGGTTTGGGGTCTTTTGGGCCCACTTTGGGAGTGGGTTTTTGGGGCCCATCAAATGGGAGTTGGGTCTTTGGGGGCCCATCAATGCGAGTTGAGGGTCCTTTGGGGCCCATCAGGTTGGGAGTTTGGTGTCTTTGGGGCCCAATCAGTGGGAGTTGGGTCTTTGGGGGCCCATCAGTGGGAATTGGGTCACCTTGGGGCCCATCTGTGCGAGTTGGTTCTTTGGGGCCCATCTGTGGCGAGTTGTTCATTGGGGCCCATCTGTGCGAGTTGGTTCTTATTTGGGGCCCATCTGTGCGAGTTGTTCTTTGGGGCCCATCTTGCGAGTTGGGTCTTTGGGGCTCCCCATAGTGCGTGTTGGGTCTTTGGGGCCCATCTGTGCGAGTTGGGTCTTTGGGGCCCATCTGTGCGAGTTGGGTCTTTGGGGCCCTCTTTGCGAGTTGGTCTTGGGGCCCATCGTGCGAGTTTGGGTCCTTTGGGCCCATCAGTGGGACTTGGGGTCTTTGGGGCCCAACAGTCGGGACTTGGGTCTTTTGGGGCCCATCAGTGGGACTTGGGCCTTTGGGGCCATCAGTGGGACTTGGGTCTTTGGGGCCCATCAGTGGGACTTGGGTCTTTGGGGCCATCAGTGGCGTTGGGCTTTGGGGCCCATCAGTGGGCCGTTGGGTCTTTGTGGCCAATCATTGGGAGTTGGGTCTTTGGGGCCCATCAGTGGGAGTTTGGGTCTTTTGGGGCCCATCAGTGGAGTTGGGTCTTTGGGCCCATCTGTGGAGTTGGTCCTTTGGGGCCCATCTGTGGGAGTGGGTCTTGGGCCCATCAATTGGGAGTTGGGTCTTGGGGGCCCATCTGTGGAGTTGGGATCTTTGGGGCCCATCTGTGGGAGTTGGGGTCTTTGGGCCCATCTGTGGGAGTTGGGTCTTTGGGCCCCATCAGTGGGACTTGGGTCTTTGGGGCCCATCAGTGGGACTTTGGGTCTTTGGGGCCCATCAGTGGGACTTGGTCTTTGGGCCCATCAGTGGGACTCTTGGTCTTTGGGGCCCTCCATGTGGGACTTGGGTCTTTGGGCCCACCAGTGGGACTTGGGTCTTTGGGGCCCCACCAGTGGGACTTGGTCTTTGGGGCCCACCATGGGACTTGGGTCTTTGGGGCCCACCAGTGGAGTTGGGTCTTTGGGGGCTCCACCAGTGGGAGTTTTGGGTCTTTGGGGCCACCAGTGGGAGTTGGCTGAGCGCTTTTCCACAAGGCTCTTGCACTCCTACCGTCTTTGGCCGTGTTCACCACGGCTTATTTTTCAGTGCGGATGGTGCCGTACTGCGCACGCGATTTGCGCTGCATTGTATGGTGCCAATCCGTCGCAGTAAAATGCAGGTAATCTACCGGCAGTTTCGCGAGAGAACAGTGGTTCCGTTGCTCCTATCCCCCGCTCGCGAAATCCGCCGGGCGGGGAGAAAGCTGAACATGCACATTATCCAGGAGCAATACGCGCCGTGGATAATTGCAAGTCATGGGGCCCGCGGGCCGCGCCCCGCACGGTCCTCCCCTTTTCAAGCCGAATTGCGAGCGCAATCCGGCTCTCAATTCCGGCTTGAATAAGCCGTGTGAACCGGGCCTTTTTTTTCTTCTTGCTTTGTCCCTTGAAAAGTAACCGCCAGACCTGCAAGTCCCAGAGCCCACACAGGTATCCCCTGAGGGTCTGCTGGAGCCTGCTTTTCCTCCTCCATTTTTTGTAATGTTAGTAGCTTGGTCATACTAGAAGTTAGAAAACTGTTTGGACAATCCTATTTCCTTTTCCTATTAATTCAGTATATACGGGTTAGTTTCATCTAAGGATCTATATTATATAATCTTTCAGAAGAAAATTAAGCTTCGGCCAATTTCCCCGCCTCCAGCGAAAGTAAAGCATTGGTCCCGCCTCAGGTCCTATACTATCACAATAATAAAGGGTTTATTAAACCAATAAATTACATATTCTGTGGATACCAACAGTTTATTTTTGACCACACAGGTGAACGTGGTCAACCTGAAAACTTAATTGGATTTTTAATTTGCAATAGATAGAAGGTGCAGGTACATTTTTACACTTGGTTATTACCCATATTATATTCATCAATTTAATAGAGCAATTCATCAACTCGATTCCGTTAAATAACATTACATTAACGCCCTTCATCTTTTTTCAGTTTTTATTGGCAAAACAATATTTTCATTAGTATAAATAACGATTGCAAATATATATGGAAAGAACTATGGAACTCTTGGTTTTGAAGTTTGGAAGGAGGTTAAAAGTGGCGAAGTAATATCACTATGTAAGAACTGCCGTCGAGACTGTACAATACCTAGGGGTTATGAGAGGTTTTGAATGTTGTTTTGATGTGATTTCAATGCCCTTTATCCAGGGGTGGTAGCTACAGGGGGTGCAGAGGAAGCAGTCTCTACCGCGGGCCCTGCAGCCTGAGGGTGCCCCAAAAGCTCCTCTGCCACATAAGAATACCACCAGAATTATTAAATGGCAACATGATAAGCTGGGGGGCCCATTTCACTTTGCACCAGGGCCCATGATGCTGAAGTTACGCCTCTGCCTTTTTACGTAAAAATTTGAACTGTAACATATGAAAACACTGCTGTGATATCCATTCTGTTCCATATGGGAGGTTTCCCAGTACAGGGGAGTGCTGTGTTCTCATTCTGTTTCTATGGGAGTCCCAGTACAGGGTACCTGCTGTGTTCTCCATTCACCTCTAATGGGAAGTTCCCAGTAACAGGGGAGACACTGTTTCTTTCCTACATTCTCCTCTATGGGAGTACCCTGTACAGGGGAGCATGGTGTTCTCCATTCTCTTCTATGGGGCGGCCCCAGTACAGGGGAGCACAGTGTTTTCCATTATATGGGAGTTCCCATTACAGGGGAGCGCTGTATTCTCCATTCTGTCTATGAATTTCCCAGAACAAGGGAGGCGCTTGTGTTCTCTTTATCTGTTCTATGGGAGTCCCAGTAACAGGGAGCCGCTGTGTTCTCCATTCTGTTCTATGAGAGTTCCCAGTACACGAGCACCTTTGTTCTCCATCCATTCTGTTTCTAGGGAGTGTCATGTAACAGGGCAGCGTTGGTGTTCCACCAGTCAGTTCTATGGGAGTTCCCAGTAAGGTGAAGCACTGTGTTTCTCCAATTCGTTCTATGAGAATTTCCCAATACTGGGAGCTCTGGTGTTCCTCCATTGCTGTTCTATGAGAATTACCCAATACTGGGGAGCGCTGTGTTCTCCATTCTGTTCTAATGGGAAGTTCCAATACTAGGGAGCGCTGTGTTTCTCCATTCTGCTCTTTTTGGAAGTTCCCCAGTACAGGGGACACCGCTGTGTTTCTCCATTCATGCGCTATGGGAGTTCCCTGTACAGGGAGCGCTGTGTTCTCCATTCCCCTCTATGGATATCCACCAGTACAGGGAGCGCATGTGTTCTCCATTCTCCCTATGGCAGTTCCCAGTACAGGGGATCGCTGTGTTCTCCATTCTGTGTCTACTGGAGTTTCCCAGTGACAGGAGGATGGTGTGTCCAGCCGTATTCAGACTTCGCATAGTACAGAAAGGAGAATAGTGTGCAAGCCTGACCTATTTTGCATCTCGGGCTACTCCCTTTGAGGTTCCATTCCGAAGATATTTTGCGGCACCCAGAGGTTTTGACCTCCACCTACTAAACCTTATAGCATATCTTAGCGATATAACTCTCTGTATCCCAGTGAAAAACCCTAATGTTAAATTACAATAAGTGGCAGCATCAGATGAAACAATTTGGGCTCTGTACATAGCATAGTCACATTGCTTCCTAAATTGGATTGAACCAAACAGGAACAGGTTTGAGCGACCTCTAATAATAAACCATAATAATGAACAATGTGAGAATATGAACATGACCAGTAGCATACAGATGCAGCGCGCGTTGAAATTGAGTGTGCTTGCTTAATCTTGACATCACTAATCCCCTCAGTCGCCCAGGAATCCGGGTTGCTCCTTGAACGTTCTCATTTCGCCCTTTTTGGCCCCCCTTATTTTTTACTACCATTATTTAATGTGTTTTTTTATTCATTCTACTGGAATCCTTTAGACTGAGCCGCGTCGCAGTCACCTCAGCTGAGCTGCAACTGGTCGTAGGAGAATCCGTCAGCGACACCTGACTACCCGCCCGGTGTGCCACACCGCTTGCACAACAGATTTGCATTAGGTGTTTTACTCTGCAAGACGCAGATCGGAGTGGATGGATACTGTGCATGGAGAATTACAAACCCGTGTCAATTACAACGTCGTCGTCACAAGTATAACGCCTTTGCCATTGGATGAACTTTATTAGGTTTTCCTAACGCCTGGTGGTAATAAAAGCAGTTATCCGCCACAAATCTTTGGAACTTCCACTTATCTTCTCCAGAAATGAACCTCACAGGCGATTGTGAAGGTCCTCGGTGTACGTGTTTTTGAATTACTTTATATTTGACGCAAATAATTGTATTTTAACTGTAGTATATTTTTTTTAAAAATTTTTTTTACATTTTTCTAGTATTCTGTGTAGACTGGGGAGATAAGGGGTCCCTCAGAGAAGTTTGATTCTTAGGGCTTCCCCCAGTGGAGTAGACTCTAGGGCTTCCCCCAGTGTAGTTGACTCTTAGAGTGGCTTTCCCCATATGGTAGTATGACTCCCACCATTAGGTGATTCCCCAGTGGAGTTGACTCTTAGGGCTTCCCCATTGGATTTGTACTCTTATGGGCAGTCCCCAGTGGAGTTTGACCTCTTAGGGGCGCCCCCAGGAGTAGTTGAATCTTAAAGTCGCCCCCCAGAGGAGTAGATTCTTAAAGGGCGCCCCCAGAGGATTGATGCTTAAGGGCGCCCCCAGAGGAGTTGATTTCTTAGGGCGCCCCCAGAGGAGTTGAATTCTTTAAGTCGCCCCCAGAGGAGTTATTCTTAGGGGCTCCCCCATAGAGTTGTAACTTAAGGGCGCCCCCAGAGGAGTTGATTCCTTAAGGGCACCCCCAGAGGAGTTGATCATAAGGGCGCCCCCAGAGGAGTGATTCTGTATTGCGCCCCCAGAGGGAGTTTGATTCTTAAGTGTATATATCCCCCAGAGGAGTGATTCTATTGCGCCCCAGAGGAGTTGAATTTCTTTATTGCGCCCCCAGAGGAGAGTTGATTCTTAGGGCGCCCCCAAGAGTTGATTCTTAAGGCGCCCCCATAGAGTTGATTCTTAATGTCGCCCCAGAGGAGTTGAATCTTACGGGCGCCCCCAGAGGAGTTGAATTCTTAGGTGCGCCCCCAGAGAGTTGATTCTTAATGGCGCCCCCAGAGGGAGTTGATTCTTATGGGCGCCGCCCAGAGGAGTTGATTCTTAGGGGGGCCCCAGTGGAGTTGTTCTTTAGGGGCTCCCCCATGGTGTTGATTCTTAGGGGGCTCCCCCCAGTGGAGTTTGATCTTAGGGGGGCTCCCGCCCAGTGAGTTGATTCTTAGGGGCTCCCCCCATGGAGTTTGATTCTTAGGGGCTCCCCCAGTGGAGGTTGATTCTTAGGGGCTCCCCCAGATGGAGTTGGATTCTTAGGGGCTTCCCCCCAGTGGAGTTGATTCTTTAGGGGGCTGCCCCCCATTGGAGTATTCTTTGGGCTCCCCCAGTGGAGTTGATTCTTAGGGGCTCCCCCCATGGAGTTGATTCTTAGGGGCTCCCCCCAGTGGAGTTGATTCTTAGGGGCTCCCCCCAGTGGAGTTTGATTCATAGGGCTCCCCCCAGTGGATTGGATTCATAGGGGCTTCCCCCCAGTGGAGTTTATTCTTAGGGGCTCCCCCCCCAGTGGATTGATTCTTAGGGGCTCCCCCCAGTGGAGTTTATTCTTAGTGGGCTTCCCCCAGTGATGTTTGATTCTTAGGGGCTTCCACCCAGTGGAGTTGATTCTTAGGGGCTCCCCCCCAGTGGAGTTTGATTCTTATGGGCTCCCCCATTGGAGTTTGATTCTTAGTGGCTCCCCCCATGGAGTTGAATTTCTTAGGGGCTCCCCCCAGTGGGGGGGGGAGTTGATTCTTAGGGCTCCCCCCAGGGAGTTGATTCTTAGGGCTCCCCCCATGGAGTGATTCTAGGGGCTCCCCCCAGTGGAGGTGATTCTTAGGGGCTCCCCCCAGTGGACGGTGATTCTTAGGGGGGCTCGCCCCAGTTGGAGGTGATTCTTAGGGCTCCCCCCAGTGGAGTGATTTCTTAGGGTCTCCCCCCAGTGGAGGTGGATTCTTAGCGGCTCCCCCCAGTGGAGGTGATTCTTAGGGGCTCCCCCCAGTGGAGTGATTCTTAGGCTCCCCCCCAGTGGAGGTGATTCGTAGGGCTCCCCGCCAAGTGAAGTGATTCTTAGGGGTCTCCCCCCCATGGAGTTATTCTTAGTGGGCTCCCCCCAGTGGAGTTGATTCTTAGGGGCTCCTCCCCAGTGGAGTTGATTCTTAGGGCTCCCCCCAGTGGAGTTGAATTCTTAGGGGCTCCCCCAGTGTGAGTTCCTTCTAGGGCTCCTCCCAGTGAGTTCATTCGTCGGGATGTCGACCCTACCGCTGACTGTACAAGTCTACACATATTGTACATTAAAGGAAGATACAGCATTGAACGGTTGCAAAGCATTTCAGGTTTTCTTATTTCTTCCTAAAACCTGTACCTTGTCCATGTGGTTTGGCTGTATCTAGGAAGATGTCATAGTAAGATGACGCATGGAAGATAAGGGTGTATCTCTAACATAAAAATACATGAAGATCGTCTTGGATTTACTGTACCCATCACTGTGTTGAGAATACCTTTTAAGTTGCTGAACAATTCTAATTTAGGGTTACAGTCCATATTTTTGAATTTTTTACCGTCGCCAATTGGGATTGAGGTTTGGGCCATATCCAAAATGAGCATGTTGAATTTTTGAATTTGGTTAGAACCTTGTATCTAAAGTGCAACATTAGCTCTAGAGATCCAAAAGTATTTGGCAACACATTAATGAAACCCCTTTCAATCAATCTTATAAAGATGTGGAAACTACTAGGTTGCATTTAAGTGTCTCCTAAGCACCACCAGTTTGCACCAGAGATCTCAAGCTCAAGTGCTCTTTGTAATCACAACTCTCTATTGATGGTCTTTTACTAGAACCGTACGCCACAATTCTTAGTGGTTAACATAGGGAAATAAGTGGAGAACACCATTGTGCTTGTTTTGCTGTGCTTCACTAGGTTATGCTGGATCCTGACGAGGAATTAGATGTTAGTGAATGTATCCATTGAGGGGCTTGCAGTGATTAGAGAGCAATAACTCCTTTATGTAAACCTTCGTAGCCTCAGATAAGCTTTCGCATCTGATCCTAATCTACTTTTCAATATTCCTTCTTACAAATTCAAACCTATTTGTGAAGTTTGGCGACGCGTATATCAAAATTACTATTGATAAACATTCACGTGCAAATCTCTTTGTTGCAGAATAAGTGTCTTGTTATCTTTTATTTATGTCTAACAACACAACCTTCTCTTCTGGAAATGTGTGCACATTGATTATCGCCGCCAACCGAAGACTAATATAAATTTTTTAGAGGCCTTGAGAAGTGCCATATTGCTTCATTTACTGTATACACAACAGTGCTACTAAAATGGAATTACTATCACCTATTTGTAATTGTATTACAGTGGATAAAGCTGTATAAGGCGAGTTATGGGAATATATGGAAGCCATTACCCGTGCAGAAATGCACAGTAAAGTTGTAAACAAATATTTAATACTTCGTCTGGTGTAGTATATGTGTCTTCTCAATGTAATTAAGCCCATAAAAAGTAGTGTTTTCCCATAAGACTTGGTTTAGGATCTGCGGCAAACCACAACTTTGTGTTACTCTAAGAAGAGTTCCAGGCTCAGTTGTCTAGTGATGAAAGACCAAAGATGTTCTTCCGCGAGTCATGTACCTGGCTACAAATCTGAAAGCTGCAGAAGCATGTTGGTCATGAGAGCCTCAATATTGTGACAGATTTTGGTCTGAATTTTTCTGGAAATAAGCGAAAAACAATTATTGTTTAGAGATCAGTGTAACAGATGTCATATAAGTGTTAAGTTTTTCTATTTTTCCTACTGCAAATTAAAAGGGGGAGGAAAAAAAACAAAAGAGGTTATCCCCATAAAAGAACACCGCGTCCCCAACACCCTTTCCTTTGTTAGCACACTCATGCAGAAAAGAAAGGGTTGTCATGGAGCAGGGGTCTAACATACGCACTGTTGCTACTTTAAAAATCTAAAAGTAAAGAGGGAAAAAGCACTGTACTCGCTATCTCATGCTCCAATAGATTTGAATGGACCAGCAGTGTGCATTTTGGCTTTACCCCATGTGGACCATTCTTCGCTGCATGAGCACAGAGAGGAAGGATAGCAGTGTGGAGGGGGGTTTCCTGGGACCCCACCAGGGGGTTTTGACTCAAAACCACCAGTTGTTTGTTTCTGGGATTCCCGGGTGGATTTCTTTTTTGGGCCCCCTTTTATTTAAGGGGTAAACCATGGCCAGTGGCCAGGGGGGGGTTTCCCTATTCCCAAATGGGCCAGTCGGGGCCTAAAGGATGGGGTTCGAAGACCAATTTTAGTGTTTGTGTAAACCCTCAGTGATCAGATGAATATTCTGTGTGGTCCAACCCCCTTTAAGTTCAGAGTGCGGGAAGCTCAGCACAGGACAGATGTAGCAATGGTTAGACATATCTCCCAAATTTTTTGGGTAGGTGAAGAGGGTACTTTTGGTTCATTGTGGTTAATATATATTCTTTTCTTATATCTACCAGTTGAATAATTTGAATTTATAGTAAAAAAGTTATCGTAATATAGAAAATTTGGGCCCTGCACATTGTACCAAACTTGATAGAGAAAATCTGGGGTCTAAATCAAAAGAAGGAGACAGTTTTTGGGTCAAATGTCCTGAATAGTGCAAATCTAATTTTCCCATGTCAAAAAGAGGACATTTTTGGGAACAAAGAGGGGAAACATGGGCGGGGCGTAGCTATAGGGGGTGCAGAGTAGCAGTTTCTATCGGCCCTGCAGACGAGGGGCACAAAAGCCCTCCTGCAACATTTGAAAATAACAGAATTTAAATTTGGGACTGGTAGCTAGGGGGCTAGTGTTTATTTGAAAATTTTCTGAAAAGTTAAGTTTTATACAGCTTCTCGAATTAAATACCCATTTTCGTTTTTTTTAAAACCCCTTCCACTTTTGGTGGTCACATTTTTCCC